>CAUYRH010088457.1:0-62605 GCA_963574655.1 Perodicticus potto
CTGTCGGGTGAGCTTGGATGTGTGTTATGTTCTTGTTGGGCTGGCCTTTAAAAATCCTTGGCAAAATTCAAAAGATGTTACTGATGTTTACTTTTCTGAGAGTCAAGTATGAAAAGTAAAATCCTTATCCAGACTTGGGCATCAAACTATAACCAGAAGGCCCAACTGCTAACAGTTAAAAAGTTACTCATTTTGGAAATGAGCCATAAGGCCACCAAAATAATTATATTTTAACAATAATTAATAGAAATATTTGTAAATCATTTACAAGTAGCTTCTGGAGAAGTTGCACTTTTAGGGGGAAAATCTGGAGACAAAAGCTATTTGGTACAAAATTTAACTCCAGAGTCTGGTTTGGTGGTTTCATTGTCCTGACCACAAAGCAGGGGGATTGAGACTAGGATCTCTGAAAATCAAATGATGCAACTGTCTCCCTTTGACTGGGAGAACTGTGAGGATTCTAGATAATGGTGATCGTAGGCATCTGCAGACATACCACAGCACACATATACTGAACATTTACCCCCTACCTTGAAAGAATAAGTGAAAAGTGCAGAAACAACCAGAAACATGAAAAGTGCAAAAACTGAATTCAAATTTTTATGATTCAGTATCTGGTAGAGATGTCGGCTTTTGCTAATGTTTCAGGCTGACTGCAATTGATTTTAACCTTGAATGCACTATGCATTTACAACTCTGGTCTGAAAATTTCATGCATTGTCTTGAAGTCTAGCTCAAAGCTATAGTCACAGAAGATGAGTTGTGTTTGGCATATCAACTGTGCAAATCAGCATACAGTTGGCATGGAGACAGTTGGCACAGGGGGGAAACTTCAGGCAATGCATGTCCTCAGAATGCTTCAGTATGCCCTTGCCAACACAGCCATTCTGATATTCCTAAGGTAATTAGCCCATTGGCATTAAAGATCTTTTCTTCTTCAGTGACATCTTGGGACTATTAACATTCTCTTTATTCTCTGTCATTAGTTGTGAGGAGTGATAATAGGGAGGTTGCAGAAAAGTGGAGGGGGAGAGGAGGCTGGCATCTGTATTCTGTTTGCCTGGCTGCTTTTAGACAGTTCCATATGCTTTTTCTCATCTCTCTGTGCAGTCCTGGGATTTGGTGGCCTGCCTTGGGTCCTGCCCTTCTTAGAGGGGATAACCCACAGCAGCTGCTGTGTCCTACAGTCAGTTTGTGGGCTTCACTTGATACTGTCCTGGGAAAGTCTTTCCCTGGAGCATCGAGCCAGCTGGCAGGATTCTCTTTGTGCTGGAGGAGACAGTAAACTTCAGAAAACACGTGAAGGAACCAGCTTGATGGCAGTGCTAGAATTCTGTGGCTCTGGTTTCCTGTGCTCTCAAGGTCTCCCCAGAGATCTGAGGTAAGCATAGGCATTGAGCCTCATTCTTAGCTGCTGCACTCCCCTCCCATTGCTTGGAGGAGCTTGTTCCTCTGAAAGCGAGATGATCGTGGGCAATACCAGAAAGTATGGCATGCAGCGTCCCTGATGGTCCAGCAGGAGTGATGATGCAAAAGGTGGGCAGTTTGCAGATGGCCTGTCATGCCTCTGCTGGTGGCCAGCCTGCCCTCACATGCCACAGCCCAGAAGAGGAGCTGATGGGCTGCACTAGCTGTTCCCTGACTCACAGACAAATGCAATGGCCACGGTGAAAGGGTTGTCATGTCCTCAGATTGAGAAAAAAAGTGAGAGGACAAATGTTTTCAGACATGGAAGTTTTCTTCAGGCCTCATAAGATGATGCAACTGCTATGAGACTGAGAGGACACAGAAAATCCAGGTAGAATGTTTTCTCCCTGCCTTAGAGGCAACGCAGAAAGACAGACATTATGATGGTGCAGACTGTGCTGTGCTTACCGGGATCCCTAGGGCCTTAAGAATGTTCATCTTGCACATGGGGCAGGTGCGATGATCTAGAAGCCAGGGGTCAACACAGGACTTGTGGAAAAGATGCCTGCAATGAGAACCATACATCTTAGAGTGGTGGTAACTGCAGAGACAAACTAGTCCATCATAGCCCAGCAACTTGTCCAAAGTCATGTAACTGCTCAGTGGCAGAGCCAAGACTCAAACCTCCAATGCCTAACTCCTGGGACAAGTGTTTCTTGTAATATCCTGTGATGATATAGTTAAAATGTATCTAGATCCCAGGAGTTTTCTATACCAGTATAATTTTCAAATGAGTCCTCAAGTTTTCACGAATGTAAAGAATGCAGAAACTGAGAGATTTTTCTCTTTTTCAATAGGAAGAATGTTAATGAAAAGAATGCAAGTGGGGAATTGTATAGACTTTGCAGGATGACTTAATGATGCTACTTTTTCAAAAATCCAGAATTTCTTTTCCTATAATCAGAAGACAACTGCAAAGTAAAGGCTCATTTCCACTAATCTTTAAGGTCTAACACAAAAGAGATAAAGAGCTCCTGGAAGCATTTAGTAACACAAATAACATTTGAAGTTGTTACATTGCTGGTTATCAAATCAGAAGTCAGAATGAAAATCTGGTTTGTTTCACTATGTTTGACCATTGCTGTTTTACGGGTGATGTGGACTAATATATTGCCATTCACATGTGCCCATTGTTCGGGACATTTGTCCTTGTGGCAGAAAGGGGGCATTTAGCAGGTGCAGGAATTCTTCCCAACAGAACTTTCTCTCAGCTGGGCTAGCAAGAGCCCACTCGACACTCTGGGCTGCTGGAGTCAGAACTTTTCCTCTTACTCTGGAGACTCCAGATCATGGGCAGAAGCAGCCAGAATTTACTGCCTGGGACAAGAGGAGAGAGCTGCCTGTCTTAAGTATGAGGGCCTGCTTAGGATGTTCCATCCATGCCTGACTCTCTCTTTCTCTCTTCTCAGTGGGGCACCTTTCTTGACCCTGTTGTCTCATTTTCACCTTCTTTTGCCTAACAGTTCCAAAATTCTCATTTGCTTTATGGTAGAGAGCTTTAGGCTCAAATGCTTAAAAAGTACCTCCAAATTAGAGAAAATAGTTCAGTTAGTACCATTTTTTTAAAACTGAAATTTAGAAGAACTCAAATGCCAAGAATGCGATTAGCTGTATGTAGAATATGATTTGATTGGAGATTTAAAAAGAGTGAGGCTGCCAGGATATGTTGTTATTTTCCATTAGTGTTTAGGGTGCTCAGAAGATCTACTCCTTCAAAGGTGTGTATCTCATTCATTCCTTCCTTTATCCACGCATTCATTCAAAAAACCATGTCTAGCAAGAATTGTGCTCAACACTGAGAATGAGCATGACAGTGACTTGGCTCCTTCCCTTGGGGAGCATTGTAGGAGAGGCAGACATTAATGAAGTCAGATGTAAATAAAGTAGTGTCCGCAGTGCTAAGTACCTCACTAGAAGAATGGGGATTTTCAAGAGGGAGGGGCTTTTAACGGGGAAATGTATCCTATTTCTGGTGCTCAGGAAAGGGTTCCCTAAGAAAGTAACAGAGCTGAGACCTAATGTCCACATAAGGGAAGGGAGAAGGGGGAAGAAAAAGTTTGTTCTAGGCAATGGGAATGGCTTAAAAGACTTGAGCTGGGCACTGGGTAGTGGCCAGTCATAGCCCAGTAGATTGAGGTGAGGGAGGGACAATGAGGAGGAAGGAGTGTCCAGCAAATAAAGTTGCATAAGGCCACTCCTGCATCCCCCAGAAAAAAATACTGATCGTCTATGTTCAGTGCTATTCCTGGGGAACAAGCTTCTGACCTGAACTTGCTCACTAGCTGGTTTTGCTCCCAAGAAAAAGCCAAGCACTCTGGTCCTTTTGACCACCCCTGGGAGGCAGGGCTCTGCCATGCTTTCTGCACATGTGCTGGAGTCAGAATGATGGCACCATTAGCTGTTGGAACACTCAAATCTCATTCATTTTGTCACTCAATGTCCCCAAGTCTCATCGCCTCATCTGTAAGATGGATATATCTACCAAAGCAGGGAAGCCTTCCTCTGAGTCTCTGATCCACAAAAGCTGGTGGTTATTCTCAAACACCCTTAGTTACTTCTTTCTATGCACCGGGCATTCTTGCATCTTCTCTGCATTGATTAATGTTTCCGTGTCCATGTGGTCTGGCTATCGTACTTAGTTACTCCATCAACACTAATCTAGGTGTTGTAATGAAGGCATTTTGTAAATGTGGCTAATAGCCACCAACATTTGACTATGAATAAAATAAAGGAGATTATTCTTAATAACCTGGATGGGCCTAATCTGATTATTTGGAAGGCCTTGAGAGCAAAACAGGGCTTTCCTTGAGTAGAAATTCTGCCTCGAGACTGCACTCTCAGCTCCCGCCCAAGAGCTTCCAGCCTGTGGGCCTGCCCTGTAAATTTCAGACTCGCCAGACCCCACAATCACATAAGCCAATTCCTTGAAAAATCTATCTGTATCTATCCCTCTATTTCTGTGTCTGTATACTACGCATCTCCTGGTGGCTCTGTCTGGAGAATCCTCACCAATATATCCTCCAATTAGAATATAAGCTCTCTGAGAGCAAAATCTGTGTTTGCATGATTCGCTGTAGTGTTCTCACCATCTAGAATAGCTCTTGGCACACAGCACATGCTCAGGAAACACGTGCAGATATTTATTTATCCAAGGACACAGCGCTCCTCCCCCTCCACATGGTCGTTAAGCCCTGTTCACTTGCTCTTCCTGAATTTCTGTCACATTGCCTTCTCCTCCCAGAGCTGCTCCATCCCTCACCAGCTCAACATCCTTTTTTCTGTATCACTGCGGGAGCATCTAAACTGCTCTCTGTGCGCCAGTCTTTTCCTGTTCTCTTCATCCCACTCATCGTTGCCAGATATATCTTCCTAAAATATAGCAGTAGTTACGTCACCCCTGGTTCCATTCTGTTCTGCGCTGGGAGCTGGGTATAAAGATGAATAAGACAAGGTCTGGCCTTCCCAGGAAGAGCACAATCCTGCAGTGATTCCCTTCTAGCTGCTAAGGCAAGGCCATGGAAAGGTCACACTCCAGGATCCATTGTTTTCTGGCTTCTCAATCTTAGGCAAGTGACCGCTTAGCTCTCTAAGGCTCGGATCCTCAAATAAG
This sequence comes from Perodicticus potto, assembly GCA_963574655.1. Lineage (NCBI taxonomy): Eukaryota > Metazoa > Chordata > Mammalia > Primates > Lorisidae > Perodicticus > Perodicticus potto. Next base: position 5,078 of record CAUYRH010088457.1, read on the forward strand.
GAGACTTGAAATGACTTTGAATCTTAATTAATTTGCCACAATGAGCAATGCTCTCCAAGTTGGGTAGTTTTGTGGATGTGTTCCCAAGGTTTAACATTCCTAAAGAATGACTTCAAAGCAGAACTATAAATGGTTATTTGACATATGACAATCAAATTACATAACCAACAAAGTGTAAAGCCTGTATGAAGAGAACTGAGTACAGGAATTACGACTTGATTGTGACCTTTACATCTTTTACTTGCGACTGAAGTGACAGCTTCAGTAGGAAGGTAAAGAATAGCATTATTGATTATTTTTCTTTATTGAAAAAACATTTTGGAGGGAAGCAGGGAGGAGGGGTGGGGTCTCAGTGTGTAAAAAAAAATTTATTTTGGTATGGACATACGGAAAAAAAATGTCATTCTGCCTAGCATATGAATACCAGATCAGAGAGGGGAAGAGAGAGACCAGCTTGGAGGAGGGGAGAGAGACAGGTGGATTTAGAAAATATATGTATATATATATATACACACACACATATTCAAAAAATCCATATTTCAATGCAGTAATCGTCTGATTTCTTTTCTGAATGTATTTATTTTCATTCATTCCTTATGAGGTTTTTGTTTCTAGTCCTTATCTTAAACATTGTTATTGTTATTAAATTTTAAGCCTTATTAATTTTGTGAAGGAAGAAAGTGGAAACCTTAAAAAAAAAAAAGAATATATTTTGGAGGCAAAATTAACAGGATTGTAATGGAAAAAAAAAAAGAAAAGAAAAAACATTTTGGAGGCTGCACTTGTAGCTCAGTGGGTAGGGTGCCAGCCACATACACCGAGGCTGGCAGGTTTGAACCCACCCTGGGCCAATTAAAACAACAGTGGCGATGAATAAATAAATAAATGAATGAATAAATGAATAAATAAAAACATTGAAAAATGTTTAAAGAAAAGAAAAAACATTTTGGTGATCATTGCCTGGAAGCACTCAAAAGGACTGACCCTGCATCAAAGACCCCGTCAGTCCACTGCACTGCAAACAACTTTGCTTGCCTCCCCGCTGTCCTAAAATAAAATTTCCACTTATTAACAAAAAACGGCACAGCTCTTCATTGGAGAAATTTTATCTTATCGGAGTGGAGTTCATAAGGGAATGAGTCTGTGTGTGTATATGTTTGAGAGACAGAGAGAGGAGAAAGAGAGAGAGATTGAGAAATTAACACTCACAAAGCTCAAAACTAAGTCCTGGTATTACCATCAGTTTTCTTAATACCATTGTATTGCATCTAATTTTGAATTATGTGATCACTACGATTTCTAGTCTTTATTGTAACCTTTCTAATATGGAAAACAAGTAACTGCAAACTAAAAAAATCAAAGGGCTAACTAAGGGCATAAACGAAAAGTGCTGAAATGACCTATAGGGTAGTCAGGCCATTATCAACTAACTTTCATTTATTTCTAGCATTGCATTTCTTGTGCAGACCATCAAATATGAAAATTATATCCCTATAATTAGGATTGCAAACAATTTATTTTTCCTCCTGAATGAAAAGAAAAGTCAAGTTGCAAGGCTAAATAAATCAGCGAAAGAACAGGGAAAGACTCTGGACAAGGTGAAACACATCAACCATTTAGTAAGCATCCCAAGGCAGAGTCCATCTCAACTCATCCTATTTGTACCAGTTGCACAGAGCACCATCCCTTCCGGGCTTTAACAAGCACATGGGGGAGCAAGGGGGCAGGGTGCTCTATCTCTTAATCGTTCTGACAGTTTGGAAATACAAGGGGCGCACCAAAACTGTTCTCTTTGCTCATTCACCAAAGGGAGGCAAACATTTTAAAGACAGTTCTTTGAACACCAGAAGAAAGAGGATGCAGACCACTGCATAATGATGCTGAGGTGATTACGAATAGTAAGTTCTCACATTTCTGTGGCAGTAATGACAAAACGAGCTAACTGATTTCCACATCTATTGATTCTCATTGAATTTTCTTTTACCTACATGTGTGATTTTCTCCCCAATTAAATGACATGTCCCCCCTCTGCTGGAGAAGGGCCGGGCTGCTCTGCCCTTCACATCTTGTTCACTTTCGTGGGCTCTGTTAGAGCCTACCACCCTGCAACTGAGACAAGCACGCCGTGGCTTTCCTTTTGGCCCCAAGGCAGGCTGTCTCAGTCTCTTTAGCAACGTGGTTATTAATTAGTGTGAATTACTCAGATACCTAAGAATCTCATACTGCCAGGCATCATTAACTCTCTTAAAAAGGTACCCAGTGTTTCTATGGACACATGAAACGTTTCTTCACAGCCTTTGAATATTACATGCAAAATTGTCAATGAAGTTAAGAGCGATTTTAAATTAATCAAGAGCCCTGGCAGTATCTGCCAGTTTTTGTGTCTCTGCAATGTACCAGACATGTTATAGACATAGTTAATTCACAATAGCCCCTATAAGGTAGAAATTATTATTCCCATTTTATGGCGAAGAAAGCTGAAGGTCATTAATTATTTCCCCAAAGAGCTAATAAGCTGCAGAGCTAAGATTCGAACTCCACGCTACTGTCAGTCTTCTCCCCCACCTACACTCTCCCTCCCTCCTGTCAGTGGGGGGGGGGGGGTTGGAGGCATTCAAACGTTTATTGTTTCCTAATGTATTTTTTTGTGCTCCAACACCAAGCTCTTAACCTCTCTGAGCCTTAGTTTCTTCATCTATAAAAGGCAGGTAATTCCCTGATGCTGTTTATCTAATATGCCAGCTCCCCATCTTCCAGCAGATGGGGTGATTACAGCCTCTCCTAGTGGTAGCTACAGCCTTGTGAACTAATTCTGGCCAGTAAGTTACTAAGAGAAATAACAGATTTCACTTTGGGCCGTGGCATTTCATTATCCACTTGGACTTGTCGATTAACAATGCTTGAGATGGTGACTGCTTTGTCTGATGAGCAGTCAAGAGCAGATGCACCCCGCTGATACACTAGGGACCCAAAATGTGAATAGGCAGCCTGTTGTGCTACACCAGGAGAGCGGGGTTGCTTTTTTTGTTGTTACTGTATCAAAGCTTAGTCTATCCTGACTGGTAAAATACTAGGGCTTTGGTAGGGATTGTTTTTTTATCAAGTGCTTATTTAGTAAGTGTTCAGAGGATAATAGTGATATTAACTATTTTAAGTGACATGCACAATTACAGGCCACACACAGGGGGCAGTAAAACTGACAGAGTTCAGCAAAGGGACCCATTACCTTGTGAGGAACTCAGGAAGCTCCAGCTTCTAGTAAGCCTTTGGCACAGCTTACAGGATGGGAAGAACTTTAGAGTGTGACGACTGGAGGAAAGGATTCCAAAAAAAAGGAATTTACATAAGTCAAGATGTAGGAGAAGGACAGGCTGAGTCTCCCTAATTTGAAAATCCAAAATCAGAAACTTTTTGAGTGCAAAAATGATGCTCAACGGAGCATTTCAGATTGTGGATTTTTGGATCAGGTATGCTAACTGGCAAGAACCATGCAAATATTCCAGAATCTGAGATCTGAAACACTTGGGGTCCCAAACATTTTAGATAAGGGATACTCAACTTACACCATGATAAGCATGGGAAATTCCATTGGGTTGAGCTGTAGGCTATTTTAAGTGTAAAAACAAAAAATAACGTTGGAGCAGATGGTCCAAATCAGGATTCTGAAATAATTTAGGAGGACTGAGTAGGGAAGAATTATGAATGGGAAGGACAATCATTATCCATGAGCCTACTTCCCCTCATTCCTCCTGACATTGAACTTCTCATCAGGTTATTTCCTTCTGTACCATTTCACCTGTCACTGTCTCATGTGCAGAAAGTCCTTGCAGTGGTGCGAGGACTCTCGCCACTTCGGTGCTTGGTATTGAGCTCCAGGTAAGCCAATGTTTGTCCCCTGGTACCTCATACTCCATCCCACTGGCCTGACGCGAGTGGTCAGTTATGAAGAACTCCATTTCCCTGATTCCCCTATCCAGATTATATAAACATTATTTAAGAAATAGAAAAAGAGGAAAAGGGAACCATACCCTGGCCATTGGTATAAACATAATTATTTTGTTTTGTCATACACAGACCAGTAGTAACCATGACCTGGCCATTGTTATAAACATAATTACTTTGTTTTGGCAAGCATTAATTACAGCACCTGATGGAGAGAAAATATAAAAGATAAAGACAGAGAAAGAGAGATAGAGAGAATATGCAGCAAAGTAAAGTAAGTGAATTACTGCTCCCCTCACAAGCGCTGCCCTTAGTCTACTAGGAGGGAAGTGCCGGACCCTCCGCCTTTTACAGTGTGGCTCACTCCTCGGGGTTCTGATGGAGGGAGGCTCTGTGCTTCGAACTTGACTCTGCTCTAATTATATAATTTGGCTGGGGCAGTAGAGCTGGTTGGCATTCATCCCGTGTGTCTACTTGATTAATATAACTGGGGATCAGGACATTTAAAGCCGGTGTGCCATTTTTAACAAGGTTATTAAAGTGCAAGACTTTTTCCCTAAGGCAGTATTTGTTCTGCTGAAAAGACAACAGAAACACATCAGACGGCATCTACCAGCGTTGCCCTGGTCTTTCATGTTTCCTTCCTTTAATCCCTTAATTAAGTGGTACCTAATTGTTGGCAGTTTGCACACGCTACATTGTCTACATACAAATCGGAAGCAATCAAAGAAAAATGATTAGAAAACACCATTAGCAAGCTTTGAAATTATCATGTAATTTTAATCAACGTATAATGTGAACTCTTGCTTGTTAAATTTTATGGCATACCCTCTCTGATACTTAAAATTTTCTCCCCATTATTTTAAGTGAATATATAACACACAACGTGTAAATGGAAAGCGAGCCTGATGATTTTTTAAGTGTGTGTATGTTTATATACAGAATACCCAGACAAGCATGTACATCATTCCATCAGCCCAGAGGTGTTCCTAGGCTCCTTCCTCGTCAGAGCTCCACCCCGTACCCCACAATCTCTATTCTGACCTCTGTCACAACAGATTTGTTTTGTCTGTTATTGGATTTCATATACATGGAACCATGAAGTACATATTGTTTTTCGCCTGGCTTCTTTTATGCAAAACAACGTGTTTCAGTTCCTTCTGTGCCGTGGTATACATCAAAATTTTCTTTTTTTAAAAATCAAATTCCTATTTAAAAATTATTTATTTATTTACTCAAGTAGTTTTAGGGGGTACTAGTGTTTTTTTGGTTATACAAATGAACTGTACAATGGTGAGTCAGAGCTTTTAGTGTACCCATCACCTGAACAGTGTGCAATTGTACTCAAAATGTAATTTTTGATCCCTCATCTCCATCCAACCCTGCACCCTTCTGAGTCTCCAAGGTCCCTTCCACTACTCTGTATGACCATGTCAGTCCGCAGCTTAGCTCCCAATTATAATGAACATATGGACTATTCATTCTTCTGTTCCTGAGATACTTCACTTAGGATTATGGTTTCCAGTTCCACCCAAGTTGCTGCAGAAGACGTTACTTCATTCTTTCTTATGGCAGATTAGTATTGGTGTGTATGTATGTGTGCACGTATATACGTAAGTACACACACATATGTATACATAGATACACACTAAATTTTCTTTATCCATTTATGGATTGATGGGCACTTATGTTGATTCTGTAATACACACATAAGTACACATTTTTTTTTTTTATATAATGGTTTTTTTCCCTTTGGGTAGATACCCAGTAGAAGGATTGCTGAATTTACTGTTAGGTCTACTTTTTTTTTTTTTTTGCAGTTTTTGGCCAGGGCCAGGTTTGAACCTGCCACCTCTGGTATATGGGGCTTGCACCCTACTCCTTTGAGCTACAGACGCTGCCCTGGTCTTTTTCTTGTTTGAGGAGTCTCCATCGTGCCTTCTATAGAGGCCGTACTAATTTACATTTACACCAATTGTGTATAGTGTTCCCTTTTTACTGCATCTGCACCAACATTCTTTTTTTTTTTCTACAGTACCCTTTTATTTTTAATACCTATTATGCCATGAATTCATAGGGAAAAGGTTCTAGTAGCTCAGGGAGGCACCTTTTCATTGAATGTGACAAAGCTTGCTATGCCTATTCTGCTATGAATTCATGGGAAATGGGTTCCAGCACCTTATGCTCCTGTTCCATTGGTTCTCTTCTTTCTCCTGTGCACTGTGCTGTATGCCTATTATGCCATGAATCCATGGGGAAATAGGTTCTAGCACTTTATGTTTCTGCTCAACTGGTTCTCTTGGTTCTGTGTGCTGTGCTGTCCAGCTGTTACGCCATGAATTCATAGGCAGTAGGTTCCAGGAGCTCAGGCTTCTTTCTGTTGGTTCTCACAAAGTGAGTTTCTCTGGGTGGAGCAGGCTGGCGCTTCAGTTGAACCCAGGTGCCTTTCTCTGTGGCTTCCTTGTTTTTCTGATCATTTACCTGCACACATTTTAGAAAGCTATCCTGGCTCTTACAGTGCTTAATATGCTCCTATGAGTTTTAATTCTCTTTGCAAGAAGCTTGCCCTTAACTTGTTTGTTTACAACAATGCCAACAGCGTGCTGGGTGACCTTATAGACTCTTACAGTTTTGCCTGGGTAACATTTGTGTGGCATGCCTTTTTGAACAGGACTCATTCCCTTGATGTCTCTAATACCACTTTCTTGTAGATTCACATATAAGTGGCCAAAGGAACAACTCCATATTTTCCAAAAGGCCTAGAAAACATAAATCGGGTGCCTCTCCTCTTTCCCTTTGTGTTCATCATTTTGGTGAATTACTGGAAGATGGCATCCCCAGGAATTCTCATGGGTAAAGTGATATCTTATTGTGGTTTTAATTTCCATTTCTCTGATAAGTAGTAATGTTAAGCATTTTTCATGTTTGTTGTCCATTTTCTATCCTTTGAAAAATGTATGTTCATGTCTTTTGTCTACTTTTTAATAGGGTTATGTTTTTATTTCTTATAGATACTAGATATTAGTGCTTTGTCAGATGTACACTTTGTGAATATTTTCTCCCATTTTGTAGGTTGTCTCCTTACTCTGTTGATTGTTCCTTTTGCAGCGCAGAAACTTTTTAATTTAATTATCTTTTTGAAAATTTTCTTCTTTTTGTATTTGCTTTTGGGGTCTTAGCCATAAATTCTTTGCATAAATTCTTTGTCCAAAGGTGTTTTTTCTTCCAGAATTTTTGTGGTATCGGGTCTTACATTTAAGTCTTTAGTCCATCTTGAGGTAATTTGGGGGTATGATGAGACAGAGATCCAGTTTCATTTTTCTTCTTCACGCAGCTCTCCAGTTTTACCAGCACTGTTTGTTGAATAGGGCATTCTTTCCCCAGTGTATTTGTTGTCTGCTTTGTGGAAGATCAGTTGGTTGTAGGTATATGGTTTAATTTCTGGGCTTTCTGTTCTGTTTCATTGCTCTGTGTATCTGCTTTTATACCAGTACCATGCTGCTTTGATTACTACAACCTTGTGTTGTAATTTAAGTCGGGAAATGTGATGCCTCTAGATTTATTATTTTGCTTAGGATTGCTCTTAGGATTTGGGCTGTTTTTCGATTCTATATAAAATTTAGGATTTTTTTTCTAATTCAGTCTAAATGATCCTACTTAACTGATGGAATGGATGAAAAACACAGTCCAAATATCTTCTGCCTATAAAAACCCAATTTAATGCATAGACCCAAAGTAAAGGGGTAGAAAAATACTCCATGCAAAGGGAAACCAAAAACAAGTAGGAGCGGTGATCTTTATATCAGAAAAAAACAGACTTTAAATCTATAACAGTAAAAAAAGACAAAGATGATCATTATATAATGCTAAAAGGATCAATCTAATAAGAAGATATAGCAATCCCAAATATATATGCGCCTAACTCCAGAGCTCCCAGATTCATAAAACTAATACGACTGGACTTGAGAAATCAAATAAATAGTGACATAATAATGGGGGACTGGCAGATCATTGAGGCAGAAAAATCAGCAAAGAAACATCGAACTTAAGTGAGACTCTAGAACAAATAGACCTAACACACATTTACAGAACATTCCCCCCAAGCTGCAGAGCATACATTCTTCTCTTAAGCATATGAGACATGTTCTGAGATGGACCGTTTGTTAGGCCACAAAACAAGTCTCAGAAGATTTTAAAAAATCAAAATCATGTCATGTATCTTCTCAGACTATAGTGGAATAAAACTAGAAATCAATTTTAAGAGGAACCCTCAAAACTATAAAAATACATGAATTTGCATTTTTATATCTGCAGATGAATAGCTTACTTCTTATTGCTGAGTGGTATACCATTTTAAGGGTGCACCCCAATTTGTTTACATATTTTCTGTTGTTAGACATTTTTCATTTGGGGCTATCATGAACAACAGTGTCATGGCCATCCTTGTGCATATTTTTCTGTGAACACATACATTCATTTCTCTTTGTTATATGTCCAAGAATGGAACTTCTAGGTCACAGGTAGTGCATATTTCACTTTAGTAGAACTGTCACATTTCCAAAGTGGTTGTGTTACTTTAAACCCCTACCACACTGTATAACTTTTAACTTGGCTGAGTATATAATATTATGTTACTGAAAAAAAAATTTTTTAATTGTTTTTATTAACAGTGATTATTGAGTAGGATGTTATACACCAAAATAAATATTCAGATAAATTTTAAAAGTGTGTTAATTAATCATTTATCTTATTTCCTTATAGGAAAGGATAAAAACAAAGATAAAAATTCATAAATTTTATAACATAATTTTTAAATTATGTTAATCAAAAAGCATTATAAAAACAAAATAAAAATATTTCAGGGAGAAAAAATTATTTATACAAAATATAAAAACAAAATGTTGAGGACATTTAATATCCGATACATACCATCCCTTTTCCAGTTTTGATATATATAAAATTAGAAAAATCTAACAATCGATGACAATTGAAATTAGATATAATATGATATATGAAGGGCCTGTGTCAGCCAACAGTAATCTCTCAGAGATGTAAAAGATGGAAATTAAAACTATCTTTATATTTGGCTATCAGATGAGAGTTCTAAAGGAATGCTACTCTGAACCATCTCACATACTGGTAATGAGGTGTAAATCATTCCACTTTCAGGAAAGCAATTGGATAAAACATTTCAAGATCCATTAAAGTCATTTTTGGCCTAGGTAGTTTACTTTTTAGAAATGTATCCTAAGGGATAAAATATGTAAACAATTAAGGCCATGATTTGATAATGATGAAAAACTGGATGCAATTTAAATACCGAACAATGGGGTGGTAATCAAATAAACTCTAATCATGGTCTATTATGCAACCACTAAAATATTTTTAAATAATTTCTAAAGTTGGCTCGGCGCCTTTGGCTCAATGGGCTAAGGCCCCAGCCACGTACACCTGAGCTGGCGGGTTCAAATCCAGCCTGGGCCTGCCAAACAACAATGACGGCTGCAACCAAAAAATGGCCGGGCATTGTGGCGGGCGCCTGTAGTACCAGCTACTTGGGTTGCGGAGACAAGAGACTTGCTTAAGCCCAGGAATTGGAGTTTGCTGTGAGCTGTGATGCCACAGTACTCTACCCAGGGTGACAGCTTGAGGCTCTGTCTCAAAAAAAAAAAAAAAAATTTCTAAAGTTATAGGAAAATGCTTACTTTTTCAATGTTAAATGAGAAAGTAGAGTAAAAATTGTATTAACTACTTGACTGTACAATCTCTAAGACTATAGGTATATGATGCTAATATATGTGCATTATAAAAAAATACCAATTTAAAATTATTTCTGGGTAGTAAGTATTTGTGTTTCGTTCTTCTTTATACTTTTCTCTATGTTCAAAATTTTCTACAACTAGTAATAAAATCTTCAAAGTTATTTATAAAGAACACATCTATAAATAATTATAAACACAATGTCCAATAATTCAATTTGCATATCATGGGCATAAAAGAATAAGTCAAATTTTATGAAAATAAGCCAATATTCATCACTCTTTTCAAAGAAAAAAACTTGGAAAAAAAAATCTGTTCCTAATCAAGCATATGTAACAGGAACTGCAGGGTAAAATCAGGACAGGCCATTTCTGCCTGGCTAGAAAAGTGCCCCTTTGTTTTCTATTTCGTGAGTTATAGGACTCATAATCTGAATCCTGATCATATTACAGCATTTTGTAAAATTTTTTTACTTATAGAGAGTTTGGAACTCAGACATTCATTTCATTTGACCCATCTTAAAATCAGACCAATGCCTGGATTTAAAAATCTTAAGGGGCTGGTATCTAATTTTAGCAATTATCAGTACAACTTGATTGCGATTTTTTGAATTTTAAAGTATTAAAATGATGTTCATCCCTGTATCAGATTAAAATTTTTCCTTATGTTGTTTATTATTATCATGTTGTGCTTATCAGGGAGAGTGAATGAGAGCCCACCCATTTCCCCTAAAAGGGAAGTTCACAGATGAATATCAGAGTCCAACTTGGATTTTGTCTAAGTTGTCATTAAGGATCAAAGACATGAATTCTACATCAGAACTTTGGGAGAAGCAGGGAGGCCATGAACTTCTTGGGTGAGTTTGGTGGGAAACATTGCCCTGTGGGACACAGTGAACAAACAGCCTCCCATGGAGGCCCGCCCAACTCAAGTCACTGCTGCTAACACAGTTTAGGTACAGGCACTGAGTTCTCACCTACATTAGCTCAGTAAATCTTACCATTCAATCTCAGGAGGCTGGGCCTTGGGAGGCAAGTCATTCTTTGAGCCTTAGGATATACATGCTTGTTCAGAAAGTTTTACAAATGAATCTCTCTACTGTTTCCCAGGTACTATAAACTAAACGTTTCCCAGAGCACCTTCTCTGATAGGGGAAAATGTCACCTGTCTTTGGGGATAGGAGTTAAAGGAATATAATATTTAAGGAGTCGATTAATAAGTAGGTCCATGTTAAAAAATGTATCAGTTATATCAACAGAGACAGAAAAGCAGCTCATTGTCTTACAGGTCAGATGCACAGGGATGATTTATGAGCATCTTGTCAATTGTGGACACCCGGTGCATACATATGAGACCTTCAAAGAATTCACTGAAATTAGTAGACCAAATGTAGGCTTTGACTTTGCAATGGCTCTCAAAAAATTAAATTCCTTTCCAAAGCTCCAGGTCTATCCCTTTTAGGTTCCGACTCAGACATTAAAATGCTATTAGAAACTCCTTTGGAAGTTAGGGTGTCTGTTGCCTCAATTTGTACACACACCATCATTTGTCCTTTCACTATTACTTAGTACTGTACTTTAATGGGAACCATTCATTCTGTTCTTGATTTTTTAGTCTGATGTACAATTGAGTTTAATCTCTTTTAAACAGTAATGCCATCATACATGTTCTGATCTTTGTAAAAGTATAGGCTTTTGATGCAAATTATTATAAAAAAGGAGATTAATGGTTATAGTCCATGTCCAAAATTACAAAAGGGAACTCTTGAATTGGTACAGAAATTTAGCTTCTTTCCTAAGAAGGAAGGAGAAGAGGCAAGGCAACATATTGTTTACACACAAAATCACAGAGTTACCTATCCAATATGGAGCCGTGCCTACGTGACTCAATCATATGAGTGTTCTGGGGCTGGATAATTCTCTGAAGAAAGCCTTAAAAAGATACATCAAAGCTGGTCTTCCAGTGTATTGTTTTAGTGATAAAATTCCTTCCAGGATATGAAATCTGTTCCTTTGTGTTGTGGTTTTTGAGTGAGAGTGTGCAAGCTACTGGGTTTTTCTACTTAGAATCCAAAACACAAGCATGCATTAAATGGGAACAATTATAGATATAGTATCCATCAGCCACCAACCTGAGAAATAGGCAGCCGCTTTCAACTCTTTCCAATGTTTAGTCGTGCTGGTTAGCCCCTGGATCTCTCTGGAATATGTCCGTCTCCCTGCATCCCCGTGCCAGCACTCCAATTTGGGTAGCTGGTATTTCTTACCTGGACTTTGCTGATAGTCTCCAGTCAATTCTCTTTGAGCCACACTCCATGTGTGCTGTGTTTGAAGCGTAAACTGAACACCAGAGTGGGTCCCCAGCATCTACCTCTACTGTCCCCTTAGTGAGGCATTTGGGTCCTACATGGTCTGGGGCCTCCTCTCCAGCCCCACCCAACACTATACATTGCACTGTAACAATCCCAGGCTGCCACAGTTAGCTTTCCTTGGAATTTCTTTTTACCTCTGACTGTCTGGAAAACTCCTTAAGTACAACTTTATAGAATACAATTAGACAATTTGAATATATAACCTTAGAAACAAGGAAATAATCCAAATGTGAACTAAAGTCTATACACAGAATTATTTATCACAGGCTTATTTATAGTAGCAGAAAAAATGTATGTGGGGAGCAATGTCAACATCCAGAAAGAGTAAGGTAAATACTACGGCATGTGGGCTATTGCATGTGACTCAGAGTTGATATTGACAGACTTTCAAAACACATGGAAAAGACATGTTTAAACTAGAAAGGGCTTAAAGCGACTTAGAAGATGCAAATACCTAAAGACAATCTTCGAAAGCAAAGAAAAGAAAGAAAAATAAGAACGGAGACATAACCCAGAGTCAGAGATGAGGCTAAAAAATACCTTTTGGCTATGGGTAGCCAAAAGGCTTTTATCTATCAACAGACAGAAAAACCCTAGAGAGTATTTTTACAATTCAGTATACACAGTATAAAAACATTCCTTTTGCTTGGGAGAAATAATAGCTATTGCATACATGAGCTACTCTGACGAGTCTTCATGAAGAAGTCAGACTTCAAAATCCTAACAAGAGACACGACAGCAACTAAGTGTTTTAAGATTACTTCTTACAATGATTGCTGATAAAAGTCAACTCAATTTTCCTGTAGGGAATTCATATGAAATAACATATACTTTTTAAAGTTTTTTTTATGGATTTAGCTTGTTACAGAAATACATTTTTAAAGAGTAGAAGGACAAAAGTACCTTTCAATTAATCTTCCTAATGAATAAGCCTTTTTAGTCACACTTCTGATATATTTAATAAGTTTGAAGTTATATTTGCTGAGAAAGTTCCTGGAGTCCTGCTAACCTACCTTGACAATTAAAAATCGACTTATCAGAATGAATAATTAAGGCCTGGGAGAAGAAGCAGGGAGATGAGTGAGAAGGCTCCTGACCGAGCCAGGAAGGAAGCAATGGCGGAAATGATGTCAGCAATGGTTGCAGGAACCGTAATGTTACAGTATAGAGCCTTAGTAGTGTAATGATAGCAATATTAATAATAATATAAATGTCTAGAGTTATCATTCTTTGTGTATGTAAAAGCCAACTTGTAGAGAGCTAACTTTAATTGTGTTCTTGAATCAAAATCTAAGTAAGTTTCTTCATTGACATTTTCTTCTGTTAATGAACGTCAAGTCTAAACTAAAAATAAAACACACTAACAGGGAGTTATTGTTTAATGGATTCAGAGTTTAATGTTGGGAGGATGGAGACAGTCTAGGGATGGATGGTGGCAATGGTGTCACAGCAACATAAATGTGCTTAATGCCACTGAACTGTACATTTAAAATGGTTAAAAAGGTACATTTTATGTACACAGCCCCGCCCCCCCCCAACTCCAAAAAGTAACTTTAGGACTATCTGATCTTGCTTAGGCAAAACTGACATCCTACTGTAATGATGGAGCCCAATAAACCCTAGGCCTGACTCAGAGGCTTCTCAGAGCAGGTACACAGAGGCCCTCCTATAGCTCTGTCTAGAATCGGCCTCCAAGATCGGACGTTAACCAGCAGGTGTGCAATACTTTCTGACAAGCACTATTTCAGAATAGGTGTTATTAGTTGTTTACATTATTTGACCACCTCCCCCTGCTCCAAAATAAGATCTCATTTTGGTCCAGGTAGCACGGACAACACTGCTCCCCGGAGTCATTCTAGGAAACACTATTTACATAAAGCTCCCGGGAGTCATTGCAGGAAACACTGTTTACAAAAAGTCCAGGTCAAGTATCCCTTATCTGAAATGCTTAGGACCAGAAATGTTTTGGACTTTTTCCATACATTGGAAAATCTACATTATCCCTAATCTAAAAATATGAAATCCAAGATGCTTACTGGAACATTTCAAGCATCATGCTGGTTGCTCAAAAAGTTTCGAATTTTGGAGCATCTTGGATTTGAGATTCTCGGATTAGGGAAACTCAATTTGTAATTTCTTTCTGAACAAGTTAAAAGTTGGGGAGCATTCATCAAAGAGAATAATGACTTTTAGAGGATTTTATTTATAATCCAACTCTAATGTTAAGGAGTGAGCAAGAACATGTTGCCTCTGGGGGAGCTGCATAAGCAATGGAAGCATTAGCATCTGAGAAACAGCTTTCTACAGTGGGATAGAGGGGTTTAATGTGAACAGCTCACCAATAAATCATTAGGAAATAAACTGAAGGGGAGAGGACACATTTCTGTTCTATGTCAGTGGTGAATTCTTACTGGGCCATGAAGACTAGGCTCTACAAAAGCAGCAACCTCCCAGGATTTACACTACTTTGAACTCTATCAACTTCTGCCTATGGTGTCACAGGTCAAAAGGAGCCACAAATAATCTAATACTATTTCCAGTAAATTCTTTGAATGTAAGTGAAAAGAACAGGATATTAAATGATATTGACAGTACTCTCTTGTGTTTTCAATTTTAGAGATTTTCTATAATATAATGAGGGTATAAACTCTGGTCTCTCCTATTAGACTGTTTCGCTTAGAGCATGGGTCATGCCATTTACCTTTTCCATCACGTCCTTGCCTATAGTGCGGCAAATATTTCAAATGAAGTATTTAGTTACTAAAAAGTTTATCATAAGGTTATGCTTGTTAGTAGGCAGCTTTTAATGTTGTCCTCATTTCTATGAGAGTTTGCAAAATCAGAGGAAAAGGCAGTAGTGAAACTAACACAGTCTCAAACTAGTAATAGTGCTATAGTGATAAATTAGAGACAGAACAGAATTTCACAGGCACGTAGGGAAAGGATGCAAATATTGTTTTGCTTTAAAAACAATGACAAACATGCACTTCGGCCAGCCTGAGGAATTCATGTTCCTTCTGAGATACTGTTTGAACATAAATTGTTAAATAGACAAATGGATAATTACTGAAGAATAGTAGGGACACCATAGGATAAAAGCCAGAGAAGAATCAGAGAGCCTAACTTATTCTCTGGATAGGAGAAGACAATAAAACTTCAATAAAGTACCTTTTGTGGCTAAAAGTCATAATCACAAATCCTAACCTGAGTCATAAAAAGAAGCCCTGAAATAGACTGTAATGCATATTTTGGCGTATGTATGATGCAGCAAAACCAAAGTGTCTTGGAAAATGCCTTAGTGGTGTATATTTCCAAGAGCAAATCCAATTTAGTGGAGCAAATCCAAACCACAGAAGTTAGACCTGTCTGATGCTGAGGTGCTGCATATGCTGCTGAGAGTCTGTACCTCACATCAGGGGTACATGGCCAGGATCACCCCGGGGGGTGGTCTTGCCTTCCTGTGCTGGAGAAAGACTGGATCAGGAGAGAACGAGGGGGAAGAAGGCAGGTGTGTATGCACACGACTTAACTTTATTTAATAATTACAGTGACTACAAATGAAGAGGGAAGGCATATAATAATCTCTCATCCTTTGTGCAGCGGTCTCAAAAAGATACAAACCATGGAATGATTTTGAAAGAGTCGTGGTACAAGAATATACCTGTGTGATTTGGAAAGACATCCTAAACAGAAAGGATAAAGAATAGATATACCCAATATGTCAGGAGTTATGAGGCTGCAGAAAAAAAGTATAGAAGAAGGAAGATAATAAATTGGAACATTTTGTGAAACAGTTTTGACTCCAAGGAGATGCAAAGAATTCTGGGGATGAGTCAGCCTGGAAATAATGGAAAAGAGGATTTATGAAGTTCATAGGAGCAAAGGCTTAATAATACCCTAGAGAAAATTATCTAGCAAAATGCAAATGCCAGTGCATTTGTTTGATAATATCCATTAGTGCAAACTGTCTGGCACAAACCAGCAACAGGCATAAAAATATCTTGATTTCAAAATCCACCTGGAAAACAATATATGAGTTATTCAAAGAGAAGATATATATATGACTAGTATAAGATCAAACAGTAATTAACTACAACTGTGTGGTAATGTTCAAAGAATTTTTTTTTTTTAATTTTAAGCAGGGTCCACAATAAGAAAATAAGCCAAAAGAATCAAGAAATGATCGGAGAACCCAACGATTATTTAAAAAACGAGGAACTGAAGCCAAATAGAACTGGCCTAGAGCAAGGACTGGTGTAAATAAAATTAAAGTTCCTAAAGTTTAATTGTTTCATGGCAAATATTAAAATGCTATTTTTTCTTGTTTTATATTTCAAAAATATAACATAAAGGGAGATCTAGAATAATGTATCATAAATCTAAACACTACTAAAGCAATGCAATTTGTTATAATTAAAAATTGAAATTGGTCAAATGTTCCAAAACAAGGACATGCTAAATTAAATTGTGGTCTATCTACGGCTCAGATTGATGTAGTCTCTAGCAATTATATAGGTGCAGTACCTATATATTTATAAATTTATTCATGACAAAACTCTACATGAATAAATCACTTTAATACTCTGTGAATTGTAAAGCTTAAATAATGCCCTGTATATCATTTTAAAAACAGATTTTCTTAATTATATTTGTAAAGTTCTTTGGATTCTCAGGAAAAAGTAGCTATTTAACTTTAATTGGCTTCGACTTTTTTTTTTTATAATTTTATTAAATCATAATTGTGTACATCAGTGCAATCATGGGGCACAAAGTGCTGACTTCATATACAATCTGAAATATTTTGGTTGAACTGTTAAACATAGCCTTCATGGCATTCTCTTAATCACTATATGAAGACATTGATATTCTACATTTAATAAGTTTCACCAGTACCCTTCTAAGATGCACCGTAGGTGTGATCCCACCAATTGCCCCCCATCCGCCCATCCTCCCCCCTCCCCTCCCCGGCTTCGACTATTTTTTATTAGTAGTACCCTCAGAGGGTGTAAACAATATCCAAGTAGGATATTAAAGGAAAGCACTTTCCTCACTTATCCCTATGCGGCTTTGGAAAATCCTTAATAAAAACTACAGGCATGAAAAATGTTACCCGGGAAGTATTGGGTAGTTTGCAGACTGTCGTTCTTTGCCAGTATTTCTGGACGTCACCAAATAAACACTAAATGTAATGTCTAGAAGGAATTTAAATGTAATATCTTCATATGAAGGGCATTACTAAATCTCTGCATGTCTTGATGTATGATTTTGTCTCAGGCAGCGCCAAGCATCCACAAACTGAGAGAAGTGAATCGTACCTGAAGGTTTGGGCTGTGGCCACCAGGGTGTACTTTCCTGACACCTGTTTTCCTAATGGTCAATTTGCCTGTGAGCATCTCAATTAAGATCCATTCCCTGTGGGAGTTTCTGCATCTATTTGAGTATCCTGTCTTTTTTCATCACCTCTTTGTCTTTGGGGGGATTATTAAACCAGTTTTCAAAAGGCACATTTAGTTTCCTGAACAAATGGAACATTCATATCTTTGTGGTGTATTTTTTCTATTTTATGTACTTTTAGACTCTGTAAAAATTATTAAAGCCAATCTTTTTAAAATAAGAACTTATTTTTTTTTTAAGAGACAGAGCCTCACTCTCTCTCAAGCTGTAGTGCAGTGGCATGTTTAAGCTCATTGTAGCCTTCAATTCTTGGGCTCAACTGATCCTCCTGCTTCAGCCTCCCGAGGAGCTGGGACTATCAGCACATGCCACTGCAACTAGCTAATCTAAAAAGAAAATGTTTTTGTAGAGAGGGGTTGAGCTATGCTGCGTAGGTTGGCCTTAAATTCCTGGCCTCAACTGATCTTCCTGCCTCAACCTCCCAAAGTGCTGGGATTAGGGCCTGACCTAAACAACCTTTCATCAGTTATAATTTCATTTTTAAGACACTTGCACAGATGCAAAAATGCTACAAAGAGTTTTCAATTAAGAAGAGTGGCTTTTTTTTTTTTTTAAAGACAAGCATGCCACAAAGTTTACTGAGGAAGAAAAAGATAGGTTTACAGAGTATAAAAGGTTTAGAAAGCAAGGTTTAGAAAAGTTTAGTTCAACATACTTTGGGCCTCCACTGTCGTGACAGAAGGGCACAAAGGTAAACAGGTCAAAAGGCCAAGAGGCCAGGAGAGTGGCGTTTATGCAGTTTTAACGTATTTATTTAAAGTATATAAGTTTATTTAATTTTAATAATTAAAAAAGATTCAGGCACCTTAACAGTAAAATTTCAAGTAGGGAGAGGGATCAGGGTTATCTGAGAATCATCTGGGGAGTTTTCCCAACTATTTCCCTTAGATTCAAATTTGGGGAAATTTGAGTGTCATATTCCTTTTGTTAGGAAAAAATAATAAGGAATGAAATCTGGTTTCCTATTTAACTCCTCACCATAATCTGATTGCTGAGCCCTTCATGATCATTCACAAAATATTTTTAAGAGTTTATTATTTTAATTAATTAAACTAGTACTGGGAAAAGCCAGAATTGATTTGGAACATCACAGATCTATTGTCCAAGAAAAACTGTACTTGGCGGCCACGGCATCAAAATCTGTACCATGATGTTCTAGTTCAAAGCAGTAAACTTCCTTTGATGCAAATGGGATCAGAAAGCTATTTCTAAGTTCATGAGACAAGTGATTTCAAGGGCGAAGGGGATACAAAAACAAGAGTGTTTTGTTTGTTTGTAATGTCAATGTGGAAATGTGGAGGCAGGCTGGGCCCAGCAGGTCTGAGCCGGGAGGCTAAACAGGCAGCTCCTCACATGATCCAATCCAAAGCGGGCAGCCTAGTGACTCACCGGCAGGGCAAGATCCTGACAACGTCATTGGGCTTGTACCCTTCAATACAAACTGCACAGTTGTCAAAATCGGGCTCTGTTTCCTGCAACAGAGGAAGCACAGATGAGCCTATTTTCTCAGCTTCAACTTTGGTGTAAATACCCAAACAACAAACCCAAAGAGCTTGCCTGCAGCAAAGCTTTCAACAGTAGTCCTGCTGCCAGCTTCTGAATCAATAATTTACTAGCTATTGGCTTAGTTTCCATTCCTTCTAACTTCTACTTTTTGTTTCTAGGTTCCACTGCGAGTGCTTTTGTGAGGAGAACCATTTTCTAATGTACCACTGCTGATAATAATATTAATTATAACTAAAGGTGATGTATCAAAATCTCAAGGATGAGAAATAATACTTATGGAGAACTACATGAATTATATCTATTCCTCTAGGACCTAGTTTGTATTTAATAAAATAAATATAAACACAAAATAGTGGTTCCAGTTTTTTAAAAATACACAGAAGGTCTCCTTTACTATCTTGCAATATATTAGTTATGTAACAGTCCTTGTACCTTTTGTTTTTTGAGACAGAATCTCACTATGTTGCCCTTGGAAGAGTGCAGTGGCATCACAGCTCACAGCAACCTCAAACTCAAGTGATTCTCCTCCCTCAGCCTCCCAAGTTGCTGGGACCATGGGTGCCCACCACAATGAACAGCTATTTTTTGTTGTAGTTGTCATTATTGTTTGGACAACAATGTTTGGCCTGTTTGCAGGCCTGGGCTGGGTTCAAACTCACCAGCTTCGGTGTATGTGGCTGGCACCCTAGCCGCTGAGCTACAGGTGCCGAGCCAGTCCTTGTTCTTTTATAATTCTCTAATAGAGGGGGGAAAAGTAATGATCAAAATATACTTTCAATGTAATAATGCTTTTAAATGAATTTTATCTTATTAAGCCAACAGAGTTTTTATGTAGTTGAAAAATAATAGCACATAATTTGTGAGATAAATCAATTATTCAGAATAGGGACAAACCTGCTGTAAGTGTGGAATTGTGAATACCTTACATTGCCTTAGGGATCCTCAAACCATGTATTGTCATCCATTGCTCTGAAACTGTTGAGGAATGAGGGGCCTGGAAGCCTGGCCTCTATGTTTTGTTGTCCATCGTCAAGTTCTGCTATTGTTTTTGGTTTTATTTCATTATTCTGGAGTAATGGAAGCTGTTGCAATGACTTTGGGATTCTATATACTAGATGTCAGAGGGATTTAATGTACTTGCTGCATTTAAACTGTAGAGTTCAGTGGAGGACACAGCTGAACACACAATGCTGTCTTTCTTGCAAGGATTCATGGAAAATCTCCTCAGGTCATAATACCAAATAGTCAGCAACCATTTTGTTTTTATCTTGTGGGATTCTGGAATACGGGAATTAAATATTGTTTGAATATTGTTCCTTCTTTGCCTTGGCTGCTAGAAAGCCCCAGCCCAAATTTGGGCCCCATTTCTGTTACACATTTCAGGTAATGCATTTGATTAATAATTTTATTTTGGTCCTGTCTATGCTTCTGTACACTTTTCAATTTCTCTGCCTTTCTATCCAGGTCTTCTATTATCTTATTGTGTGCACTTTCTAAACTGCTATAAATCATTATTAAAAAGAAGACTACAAGTCACAGATATTTAGAGGACAACAATTACTGTGCATTTCCCTTTCTCATCCTTCCTTCTCTTCTATCTGGCTATCAGAAATATCAGAAGCTTCTTTGAATAGCTCCTCATCAAAAAGAGAAGAGGTTGTTACCTTGTCACCCTTCTTGATGGTCCTGACCTGGAGCTTGCTGATGGCTTTCTTTGCCGCATCACCCAGTCGGCGCTGAAAAACAAAATGTTACTTATTAGTCATAGAGATGTGTCATTCTTGACTTTATAATGATGGTATCTAATAAGCCAGGGCAGCTAGCTCTGAAGTCATGAATGTTAACGACGATGGCTGGAAGAGATGGGGCTGTGGTACCTTCACAGAGAAGCTCTACTAATTGAGGCTCATGAGAGACTTCATGCCTGGTATTAAGCAAACAGCATATGACATAGAAAGACCCTGCCCTACAGTTCTCCAATGCAGGTTATATCTGTATAGTCTAGCGCCCCCCCCCAAAAAAGTGTTTAGTCATTTGCTACTCAATTTGCGACACAATCAGAAGTAGCTGCAATAAACTTCACCTCCTCTTTGTTACGATCAGGGTTTACTGCTTGTATAATCCTTCCACTTTGCACATACAGACCTAGATTTACATTTGGTCTGTTCCTCTCTGTTCTCATGTGCAAATTTCACCTCCTTTATGCATATGGGCAAATGTGCCTGTGGAAGGTGTTTTTGTTAATTCATTTCCCTCTTTGATATTTTATCCTTTATTTCTGAAATAATATTGACATAGTTTAGCAGAAGGGTAAGTTAAAGGTCTTCGACTGGTCTTCAACTCCTAGTCTCCTTTTCTAAAAGGAGACCCAGTTGCACTTGAGATTTGTGCAGAAGTCCATCCATAGCCAGCAGAGTCAGGTAGCAGGGGCGGTAAAGACAGAAGCACGAGAGCCAGAGGGAAGGAACTGAATCGAGGTGAAATTTGATGTAGTGGAACTGTCCTCTCCTTGTCCTCTAGTTACTACTTCATCCTCCTTTGGTCTTAACTGAAGTCGCGTCTTCAGGAGCCCTTCCTGTGTCTGGCAGCAAGATCTTCCAGTCCCGACCCTCACAGCACGTTTTGCCTCTGCTCTCTTACACCATCACATTGGAAATCCATATTTGTTTTTATGACTAATCCTGGTCAGATTCCCCTCACATCAGCTCCCTGAGGGCAGGCCTGTGCTTATTTTTATTCCTTCTTGTCTCCTGTGTCCCCAGCATAACAGAATAAAGCTGCCTTCAATAAATGGCACTTCATCACTCAACACTTTTTTTTTTTCCTGAGACAAAGTCTTGGTCTTTTGCTTGGGCTAGAGTGCAGTGGCATCGTCACAGTTCTCTGCAACCTCACACTCCTGGGCTCAGTGATCCTCCTGCCTTAGCGTCCTAAGTAGCTGGGGCTACAGGCTACACTACCATACCCGGCTGACTGTTTCATTCTTTTTGTAGAATTGGGGTCTTACTCTTGCTCAAGCTTGTGTTTAACTCCTGGCTTCAAGCAATTCTCCTGCCTCAGGCTCCCACTTAAAGGGAGGCTCCCACTCAATCTCCCTCTTAAAGGGCTAAGATTACAGGCATGAGCCTCTTTGCTTGGCCTTGACATGTTTTTGATCAGTTATTCTGTGCCATGCATAGCACTGGGTTTTAGAAAAATAGTAATAAAAAAACACACAAAAATTTCCTTTGCAGCTTATAATCTTGTGTAAATTTCACAAATAAGGCATGAATAAAATCTTAAGGCACCGTTTTTTTTTGTTAAGTATGAAAGATCACTTGAGAAATTTAACCAGTTAACAGAAAAATTTACAGAACAACTATAAGTAACACATGCTATAGTTAAGCAAAGTTGTGGCCCTAGCCTTGGCAAAACCAGCTAGTCTCAACTAACATCTGCTCTCCAGGGAAGGAGGTGGGGCAAGAATTGAAAGGCATTGGGTGGGGGCTATGAGTTACTGGGAGTAAATGCCATGAAACTGCAGAATAATACATTTAGAATAAGCAATATGGACCCCACATAAACACACATTATTTTTCTTTTTAAATTAAGAGCTTAGATATTTTCATAATCACATTTAATTGGTATTATATAATATTTGGATCTAATTCAATTGCTTAGTTTTTTTTTTAATTTTTTAAAGTCTGAGTAATTAAACGGAAAAATTCTTTTCTTTTTTTTTTTTTTTGTAGTTTTTTGGCCGGGGCTGGGTTTGAACCCACCATCTCTGGCTGAAAAGGTATCTTTATACAATGGTTATAGATTATAATACAGTGGAGCCAACTTATTTTTAAAGCAGATTAACTATAAATAATGCTTTTAAAATTCTATTTCATTTAAAATAATTCCTTAGCACATGAAATATGTCCTTAAATATGAGCATGTAAGCTAAGTTCAAAGACGACTTTGGACTTTGTGTATTATATTTAACTTTACTTTTGGCTATATCTGTATTAAGATAGAGGGGCTTTAAAAAACATCCTCTTTTCCTCTCCCACAGAAAAGCCCTTTCCTTGCCACGCCCTTTAAAAGGAAAACGCAGGTTGCTGTTATTTAATAGAAAAAACAAACAAAAAAAAGACATGTCCTTTCAGGAAATGTAAAGCAAGCTGACATTCAGGTATCAGGGATTATGCCTAATAGTAAAGTTAATGGTTAGGGAATTAGAAAGATAAATTTCATTATGGGCATTTCTATGACTGGGGTCTAGAGAGGTAAGGAGTTTAGCAGCGGATAAGTCATTTAGGAGATGAGCTTCCCAAGGTGGCAGAATTAGCAGACTGAGAGGCTAAAGTAAAAGAGAAAGCACAATCACACATGGAGCGATGTCTGAGAAATGCATCCTTAGGGGAATCCATCATGGTGTGAAGATCAAGGTTCACTTACACAAACCCAGCTGTGTGCCTAGGCTATGTGGCATGGGCTAGGGCTCCTAGGTTACAAACCTGTTACCATACTGAATAGTGCAGGCAACTGTAACACAGTGGGAAGGATTTGTATCTGAACGTATCTACACACAGAAAACATGCAGTAAAAATATGGTATTACAATCTTATGGGACCAGGGTCATTTACACAGTCTACTGTTGGCTGCAATCTCATTGGAGCATGACTAATCAAATCCTCTTCAATGTCACGTCTACTAGGACTTTCTCCCTGGAAGCCTTGAGAAATCAAATAATTCACAAAGGTAGAAGGACACATTTTCCTTCATCATTCTGAGAAATGGTGTAATGGGTTTCTCTTCCCTTTCCTGTGCAGTTCCTGAGTCAAGTCCCAGTCCATGTTATTGATGTATAATACACATGCACCCCTTTTGAGAAGGAAAAGAAGAGCACATTTTGTCAGTGGCTAATGAAGGGTATGAAAGTTTCCCCTGATAGGACAGAATGGTGGTCCAGATACCTGAAGAATACAGGAAAATTGGCTTCTGATATATACCATGATTATGGAACGTGTAGTCCTTCATTTTTTGGGAAGAGTTGTGGATTAACAAAATAAGGGGAAACCACCACAAAGTTAAAAAAAATGTAATATCCATATGCATGCAGTCAAAAATTATCACTATATGCATGTCTGTCTCTAAGTGACCTGAAAATTACAGATAGAGAGGAATGTCCCACTATCAACATTTAAAAAAGTTTTCAACATGAAAAACAGGTCCCATTTTCAACAATTTTCAAACTAATATTATTGGATTCCCAAAATGTGGATTAAAGAGACAATGTGTCAATGTGTTAAAAACATAAAACATTCTTAATGAAATGGCCCCAATAAAGCAGTTGTTGCTTTGGTAACTGATTGCTTTTGCTTTGGGTTTTTAATTGCACCAAGTATAAAGGAGGATGGAAAATGCTAGCCCCTGATCAAAATGAGTCTTGAACACAGCCTGAATACAGAATCAGGCTGTAGGGATTGGAACCTGAAGCCCTATTGCAACACAGACTCTTTGGTTCATGGGTCTCAGAAAAGCAGCCTAAGGTGATACTGGGGGAATACCCAGGGACCTCCCTGGTAAATGGAGGGACCCCCTTGGGGGGGATTCAGCCTTTTGTTTGAGGCAAGAACTCCATTCTCTTCTCCAGGGTGCTCCTGTGAATTTCTAACCCAGCCAGACCTGCTTTTTAACTAAACATTGTCAGGAGATCAACCATCTTGGTAGTGAGATTATCTATCACTTTGATCTAAACAGGAATAAGAAAATATTTACCAAAGTTACTGGCTCAACTACAGTGAAGATAAAGTGCATTAAAAAAGAGAGAGAGAGAGCCATGAATGAAAAGAATAAAGCCCTACATAAATGTCAACAGGATAATAAATAACAGACCCCAAATAAACCAAAGAAACATAAATTAGTGATCTCCTAAATATTTAAGAAGCTGAGAAAAATAAGACACCGTCCCCTTCCTCTGTTTTGTTTTACAAGGAGAAATGCAATGGAGGTGATTATAAAACAAAAACAGGAACACGAGCATGCCAAAGCACAGCCTCAAAACTGAGTTTATGTCCTCCCTATCTCATTTGATCGGATAACTATCATATCTGCTCTTTTTCTAAC
This sequence comes from Perodicticus potto, assembly GCA_963574655.1. NCBI lineage: Eukaryota > Metazoa > Chordata > Mammalia > Primates > Lorisidae > Perodicticus > Perodicticus potto. Next base: position 30,207 of record CAUYRH010088457.1, read on the forward strand.
ATCTGTATTTTACAACCATGTTCATTTATCTTTGGCACCATCAACAAGCAGAAAGGCCCTCTGGGAGGTCGAGGCGGGTGGATTGCCTGAGCTCATGTGTAGCAGCCCATATAGCCTATGGCTAGGAGCAGTGACAGTTATAAGAAATACCCGTATAGCTCAATAATGGAGCATCTTGGCGGAAAGGGCATGGAGAGGGATGTAGCTCTCCTAACAAGCACGAGAGCTCCCGAGATGAGAGCAGTGGTGAATTGGCAGTCTCTATACCTGTGGTGTTGAGAGGCATGAGATCAGCCTTCTATCAGGCTTGCGGAGAAGGCAGTCAAGGAGCGTGCGCATTCTGTCACGGACCCACTTACTCTGACTCTGTCTCGTCTCCTCTCCTGCCTGCAGAACGCCAGCACAGCGTCTCTCTGCTGAAGATTACCAAGCTCTGCTAAAGACTAAGATCTATCTTTCTAAGAAGATGGCTTTACTCTCTCAAAGGCTATCTCTCTCTCTCTCTCTCTCTCCCTTCAGCTAAAGTAAATAGCCCTCAGGCACCTAAGAGCAATTGTTTCTGAGAGAGATAACAGCATAGCGTCCCCATCCGGACACAGCTAGATAGTTCCAGGCCCTGATACTTATGAGTTAGAGACCAGCCGAAGCAAGAGCGAGACCCTGTCTCTACAAATAGCCGGGCATTGTAGTGGGCACCTGTAGTCCCAGCTACTTAGAAGGCTAAGGCAAGAGAATCACTTGAGCCCAATAGTTTGAGGTTGCTGTGAGCTATGATGCTACCACACTCTTCCTATGGGGACAAAGTGACACTCTGTCTCATAAAAAAAAAAAAGTGGAAAGGTTAAGTCACTATTCTCATGTCCCAGGTGCCAGGAGGACACTGTCAGAGTGAACAGAATTGGGGTTGGTTATCGGGAACCTCAAATGGGCCTGAGTGATTCAGACATTCTCTTCACTTGCTCTAACACATACTAATTATCCTTCCAGGCCTCGGTGATACAACAGACATCACGGCATGGCCAGTGTTGTCAATTTCTATGATACAGACCACCAATCCACAAATCCAAAACAATTTGAAGTTTTTCTGGCTATGATAACTTCATAAAAAGGTGACTTAAATCTATTGGGGCACACACAACGTGCGTGATGTGCACACAATGGGATTGAAAATCGGGGAATTTGTGAGTGTGTGTGTGTGTCTTGTAAAGGAAAAGGCAATGACTTGGGAAGTTAGAAGATCTAGCTCTTTGTTTTATTTCTGTCACTGTGTGACTCTGGTCAAGTCACTTAGACATTCTGGTCCTCAGTTCTCCTTTATTAGTAAGAGAAAGAATGTGATGTAATGTCAGTTCCAGGGTTACCAGCTCATGATTTTCATGCTTGCAGAACAGAACAAGGAGACAAAGCTGCTTTGAGACCTGAAGTATCAATCTACAAACGGCAGTTCAAGGGCTCATTCCTTCACTGAAGGGCCGTGGGCCATGGACATGCAAAAAGTAGGGAAGGACGTTCGCAGGGAGAAGTAAATCTTTCAAGAAAACTTTGTTGAATGTCATTACCAGGTCTCACATAAAACAAATCAAAACAGGTCTGGTTCCCTTGGATCAGCCTCAAAGGCAATATTGTTTATGAAAACTCTGCTTAGTTTATCTGATCTTCCCATATTTGAAATAGCTCCCAACTAGTGGGAGTCGCGTGGTTTTCGGGACTGAGACCCAGTCCTGTGTCTGAGACAGGATGTCCTAGCAGGCAGTGAAACAGTGTCCCAGAGCACTGGGAAAAGACAGGCCTACCAGACGCGGCATGGCAGGATTGCTGCTGGCTGGGTCTGCTTTCTCATCCTGCAGGGTTGTCACGGGTAGGAAGAGAATTAGTGAGTGGCAGCACAAGTGGCACATCTAGTGCTGGGGGCCACCTGCCTCCTCAAACTCCTGATAGGGAGAAAAAAACTGTCCATAGCACACTCTGGTCCTTAGGATCAGGAGTCTGCCATGCATCTGGCCTCCTGCCTCAAAGGTATCTGTGTCCTAAATGGCAGGTCACTGGATGGGCAGAATGGACAGAAATCCTTAGCATCCTCTGTGAGGCTCCTTGGTGTGAGGGATCTTAAACCAGATACAGTTGATCTTCTGTATCCATGGGTCTCACATGGGCAGATTGAGCCAACCAGACATAAAAAAATTTCAGGAAAAATAACCAGTTAAAAAAAATCCCCAGGGCGGCACCTGTGGCTCAAAGGAATAGTGCGCCGGAGGTGGCGGGTTCAAACCCAGCCCCGACCAAAAACTGCAAAAAAAAAAAACCTCAAACAACAATAACAAATAATCCAAATAAAAAACACAGTGTAAGAACTATTTTTACAGCGTTCACATTGTATTAGTTACTATAAGTAATCTAGAGATGATTTAAAGGCTCTAGGAGGATGAACATGGGTTATATGCAAATATTATGTTATTTTATGTTAGGGACTTTGAGTATCTTTAGAATTTGGTATCTGCAGGGATTTGGAAGGGTGAGTCCTGGAACCAATCTCCCATGGGTCCCAAGGGATAGCTGTACAAACAGTTGACCTTTATTTCCAGAGTCAAAAAGGACCAGCATTTGGCTGTTGAGCAGTCTGGAGTTCCTCATTTTACTGCTGCATCTGAGGTGGCGACCCTCCCCATGGGTTAAATCTCCGTACCTCAATGGCGTGAAGGTGGCTTGGTCCAGAGAAATCATTTTACCTTGAAATCACCTATTGGGCTGTGTGCCTTTGAAAAAAATCACTTCATGACATGAATGCTATGTTAACCAGTTCGGTGAAAATATTTCAAATTATGTATAAAACCAGCACATTGTACCCCATGCTTGCATTAATGCACACAGCTATGATTTAATATATATAAAAAAAAGAATTCTCTCTTCCAAATTCATTACATAAGCATCAAATATTCTTTTAAATTTTAAAACCTATGATTCTGGGATCAGGCAATCAGCCTTTTGAAATACGTGTTATTTGTTATGCCCCAACTCCACCTTGCTGGGGGCTTTCAACACTCCCCCTTTAAGACAGGAAGTTCAGCCGAAAGAGTTTAGTAATAACTGCAAACCCCCAGCTTCTCCTTGTAAGGACTCCCCTTGCCGGGTGTTGGCTCTTGTCAAATTTGGCTGGCATTAAAGGACTCCCCTTCCCTCCTGAAAGCCCCTTATAAAAGGTTTCCACCCTTGCTTCTAGGGGTCGAGAGATTTTGCGGTGTGAGCCTGCTCTCGGCCTGGCCGATCAATAAAGGACCCTTGCTTCATTTGACTCAGCGTGCGGGCGTTTCTCTATTCCACACGCTTTGGGTATAACATTATGAGTAGAATGACAGGTGCCTTCTGCCTACCAATTCTTCTGATGGCGGTTTCCCATCTGCAGCCTTTCTGGGGACATGGGTCCTCAGGGCTGACCTGGAGTGCTCACGCAATCAGTGTAGAAGGTCACATGAGTGGCATCAATGGGCTATAAAGTACTCCTCCAGGGGCATCGCCAGGGCTTGTGAGGAGAGGGGAGACTGCCAAGGTATTTAAAAGTCACCATGACATGTGTTAAATGGACAGTAAAACATTTTCCCTAATCCTTATTGGGCCCTACCCTCTTTGAGGAGCAGGTGATACCATCTTGGAGCCTCTGCTAACTAGTGCCCGGTTCCTTTAACAGGTGAACGTGTGCTGGAAACGCCTTCCTCCCTCCCACCTCCATTCCCTCAGTTCTCTCTCCTCACCTGGCTAGCTTTGCTCTGTGTTGCTGGACTGCTGTTCTCGTGTGCGTGTGTTTTTTTTTGAGACAGAGCCTCACTATGACGCCCTGGGTAGAGTGCCGTGGCATCACAGCACACAGCAACCTCAAACTCTTGAGGCCAAGTGATTCTCTTGCCTCAGCCTCCCACAGCTGAAACTACAGGTGCCTGCCACAACCCCTGGCTATTTTTTTGTTGCAGTTGTCATTGTTGTTTTTAGCAGGCCCTGGCTGGATTCGAAACCACCTCAATGCACGTGGCTGGCGCGGTAGCCACTGTGCTATGGGCGCCGAGCCTGGACTGCTGTTCTTATCTCTACGATTTAGATGTGGTTCCTCATGCCACACGACCCCATGCATTTAGGACACTGGTTGTCCTCTGGCCTATGGCCCGACCCTGCCCAAGTCTCTGATTCCACTTTGCCTCCTCACAAACCTTCCTCACTTCTAAGTGCCCTCAGCTCAGGAACCCCAACCTTGACAGTCTATCAAGCCCTCACTTAGCCACCTGGGGTTGTCACGATTATGTTTGATTACATGACACAGTATTCTGAGCTTGTTTAGAGACGCGATTCCAGTAGGCTGGAATGGACATTTGGAAATTGCCTCCCCCCAAGTCCTGTGTGTGCTCTGGGAAGACCTACATCCCAACCCCTATGAGATGCTTCCACAGACTCTTAAATGCACAAGTCTTGTTCAAGAATGGGAAACAGGATCTATCCAACTCTTAGAGCTCTGTGGAGAGAGCTGGAAACAGTCACTGGACTCAGGCACACACAAGCCATCTGACGGAGGTCCCCAAAGAGGCCGCACTCAAGGAAGATAATAGGGCTGGGACAGACACAAGAGTCACGAGTGAAGAGGGTGCTGCAGAGCAGTCCAGCCCTCACAGGGGGCAGTGGGGCCAGGCAGCATGTGGGGCTGTGTTGGGTCTCGTCAAGTAGCCTTCTTGTTTCACCTCCCTGGGAGTGACCGCCTACACTGGCAGGGCAAGTATCAGACAAGAAGAGAATAATTTCAGATAGTGATAAGAACTGGGAAGAAAATAAAACATAAAATTATACGATCAAAGGAACGAGGCTAGGGAGGAAGTGAGTCCACATAGAGTATTTGGGGCTCAGGCTTCTCACCTCTTCTGCTTGGGATACCCACTCTCCAAGTGCGCCTGATGATTCATTCCCACGGCTTCTGTGTACTGAAGAGCCCCACACCGCTATCTCTGCCTGTCTTCTCTCCTGAGCCCCAGACTTGCATATCAAAACACCTATCTGGCATCTCTGCTTCAAAATATACAAGGCCTCCAAATTTAGCAATGCTAAACCCAAGTTCTTGATTCTTTTCTTTCTCTGTCTTTCCCATTTTAGGAAATTCTATGAGAGCTGACCTATTGCATTCCGGATCCCACTCCTCCCCTCACACATATGGTGATCATGACTAACTTGAGCGTAAATCAGGGAGTTTTTAACAATTAGGCTGTGTGATGTTGTGATATGCTGACTTTCCTCAATTGTGATCTGTACCAAACCAAGCAGAAGCTGAGGCACTCAGCTGGCTAATTCAAGTTCAGTCTCTTTTTCACATACCTGAATGGCTAGATACTTTACCAGTGTAAAATTAATTTGATAGACCATGTCAGTCTGTGAGCCTACATCTAACCTGAGAGTCACTTTTTCTGAAGGCCAATAATTCCTTAATAAAAATAAGTAGTTTAAGTTAACCTGATACTTACTGTAGCTATGGCCAGCACAGCTTTAACTGTCTGTTGAATGGAGTGGAATGCGAATGCTGTCCATCAAAAGAAAAATATTGTTCTAAGAGAAATTATATGTACTTATTTCATCCACCAAAGAGCTAAAGTATAGTGTCCACTTGATCAGAAACAGTGTTAACTTTTAACACGATACCAGTTCACTGATAGGTAACATCCTACAATTCAAGGAAAGTTAATACAATGGGACTAGAGTGAAAACTTAAACTCCATGAACTACTTCCATACCATCACCTTCCAATTTGTTTTTCACATACATCACAGAGTATGCATAAGCCTAGTCATGCAAGCTATGTCTATCTGCACAAAAGGAAATAATGCCTGAAATAATTAACAACTAATGCAAGCTTAAAATTTTATCCTTGCCTCAGCTGCCTTAGATTGCTTGGATGATCTGTAGACTCAAAAGTATAGGGATGGCATTTCCATTTATCATTGTCTGATTATCTGGGTAACTACATTTTTGATAATTGATATATATATACACACACACACATATGTATACGTATATATACATAAGCCCTTGTGAACCAACTAAATATTTTAGTTCCACATGCATTTTCACTGCCTTGTATCTAACTGGTATCGTATCCTTTTAAATTTCAGAATATTTAATGGAAGAAAAATTAGATTTGTATGTAGTCATCAAGGAGTCAAGATAAGAGTAATATTAGATAGCATTCACTGAAAGCTGTTTAAGTGATTAGCGTCATGTTCCGCAGCTTTAACAATAATGTATGTGTATAGAAGATCCTCCACAGTTGACCACCTCCCTACACTGACCACTTACTTCAGTTGAACCTAATTTTCATAGACCAGACGGCCACCACAGATATGTATCAGAATAGGGGGTCTGACCAGTTTGTTACAGTCCCTTGGGTGGTCAACTTACAGAGGTTCTACTACACAGTAACCCATTTAATCTTCACTGTGACCATAATAGAAAGGTATATTCTAGGGCCAGGGCAGTGTCTCATGCCTGTTATCCTAGCACTTCAGGAAGCCAAAGTGGGAGGATCTCTTGAGGAGATTCACATAGGAATGTACAAAGGCCAGGGGTTTGAGACCAGCCCAGGAAATAACAAGACCCTGTATTTACACACACACACAAATATAGCTGGGCATGACAGTCCTTGCTACTCTAGAGGCTGAGGCAAGAGTTTGAGGCTGCAGTGAGTTAGGAGGACTCCACTGCACTCTTGCCCAAGCAACATCATGAGACCCGATCTGGAAAAAAATAATAAAAGAAATAATGGAAAAGGCATAAATCTTGGCTGAGGCTCCGCACCAAAAAAAAAAAAAAAAAAAAAAAAAAAAGAAAAGAAAAGAAAAAAGAAGGTATGTCCTTATTTAGTTTAGGAATTATACGATTTTTCCACCTGAACACTATATAGCCACAAAAACCATGTTTTTGAAGATTATGTAATGATGGGGGAAATGATCACCAGTTAATAAAAAGTAGAACATAAAACTTACACATATGCGTGTCTCATGTATACAGAGATACACAAAGTGAAAATTTACTGAATATATACGTAGGCGGTTAAAAATACCTGAAAGGTAATTGAACTCAATTGCTAAAAATTCAATGGTGTAATGGGTGAATTGTTTTTTATTGTTTCTCTATGATTGCCAAAATTTATTAAAATGAGCATGTACCATTTTAATAATCAGAAAAAAGCAATAGCAATGTTTTCAAAAATTGTTCCAAAAGCTACTGAAAATTTAAACCGATTATCATAAAATAAATAGAAAAAGAAGAGCCATCCTCCTAAAACAAACAACAGCTCAGACCTTATTAACTCACAAAAACATTTCTGCTAATACTTTAAGAGTGAGCTAATTCCAGTGGTATTTAAAATGCTTAGAGTGGTGCTGTCCAAGAGGACTTTTTGCATTGATGGGAGTGTCCCATATATGCACTGCCATATGGCAGCCATGTGAACTGTGATTAGTAACTAAGGACCACAATTTTGAATTTGATTTCATTACAATTCTTTTAAACTTAAACAGCCACACGTTGTTAGTCTCTACCATGTTGGACACTGCAAGCTCTAGATTATAGATAATGAAGAAAAGTTTGTAAAGTCTTCCTATAAAGCAGTATAACTATTACCTAAACATGCTAGAAATATAAACAATAGATACATTTCACATATGACTATAAAGGTAAAAAATATACTATAAATAATATACTAAATAAAATACTGACAAATGTAACCTAGCACATTAGAGGAATAGTATATGTGGTAAGTTCAGGATGGTTCACATTGGGAAATCTACTAATATTCCTGTTAGTAGATCAAAAGCAAAAATTTAGACTATGGCTGTTGAAAAGGCATTGGTTAAAATTAAATACCCATTTTGATTAAAAACTCTTAATAAAATAGGACTAAATTGATATTTCTGTCATTTTATAGAACATGATAAAATACATATCTCAACATAGGAGACTGCATGGGGAAATAATAAAATGAAGAAGTGATAAAATCCATGAGTTTGAGGATGTCCCCATGAAATATGAAACGAAGAGAAATATGTTCACTATAACAACTGTTAGCTTGCAGTGTCCAACATGGTAGTCAAAAAGACAAGGGACAAATGTTGTCTAGGGTTTGGAAAAATGATTCACTATAATAACTGTTAAGTTATTCTGGGGATAGAAATCAATGAAATTAGATAACAGAAACAGCGTGTTTAAAATTTGAAAGAAGTTATCACTGACTATAGAAATTGTTGATGTAATTCTGATAAACTAATATAAACAATCACAAATGCTAAGGTGGAGTGGTTATAAGGGTGGACTCTAGAATCCTGTTACTGGCTCTATTAGTAACAAGCTGTGTAATGTTGGGCAAGTTACTTAACCTCTCTGTGCTCAGCTTCCACATTTATAAAATAAGGACAACAAAATTATCTACTATAGGAATCCTAAGGGGATTATGTAGGTAAATGTGTATGTAGAGAGAGAGCTCTTAGAACTGCATTATAATAAATACTACACATTTCTACATTATTAAAGTGACAATAACGAGAGTGTTAATAATGTAAAAAAATCAAAAGCTTCCTATATAAAAGAGAGTTTAATTTATAACAGCAATATAATAATTAAATATCTAAAATATAAGAAAAGTGTCCAAGATTTAAAAAATTAAAAAAAAATGCCACTGGTAATAAAAATTAGAGTTGAATAAAAGGCAAAACATTATTCTTGGATAGAAAGATTGAACATCATAAGGTTATAAATTTCTCCTATATTATTCTATAAATTTAAATTTAAAAACTGATATACTAGTTCTAAATCCATATAAAAATAAACGAGAAGAACGAAGATAGACTCAAAGGGAAGTTAGCATGAACACTTATGAGAAATATTATAATTCTATAGTACTCAAAACAATATGGTACTAGAGTATGAATTTACAGACTAATTTTACAGTTCAAAAAGCACAGTATAGAATCAATTATATATGGGTATTTATTATATGTTACATGGGGATACTACAGACATATGGGGGAGATTAATTAACCAATAAATCCAGTTACAAAAAACCGTAGGTCATTTGAAAAACAAGTTGGTTCTCTACTTTATTCTTTATACTGAAACAAGTTATCTAATCATGAAACTAAAATTTAAAAAGTCAAGGATAAAAACATGAGAGATTAGGATGGCTATTATCAAAAAGACAAGAGATAAATGTTGGCTAGGGTATGGAAAAATGATAACCCTCATACACTGCTGGTGGGAATGTAGATTAGTGCAGCCATTATAAAAAACAGTATGGCTGTTCCTAAAGAAATTAAAAATAGGATATGACCCAGAAACTCCTCTTCGGGGTATATATCCAAAGGAGATGAAACCAAAACCTTGCGAAGATATCTGCACTCCTGTATTCATTGTAGCATTGTTCACAATGGCCACGATACAGAAACAACTTAAGTGTCCACTGATGGACAGATAATTAAAGAGAATGTGGTATACATATTACACAATGGAATATCATTCAGTCTTTAAAAAAGAGATCCTGACATTTGCCACAACATGGATGGATCCGGAGGACATATGCTATGTGGAATAAGCACACAGAAAGAAAAATATTGCATAATTTCACTTACAGATGAAATCTAATTTTTACAAAGGGTCAGATATACAGAGACAAGAATAAAATAGTGGTTATTAGGGATGGGGCAGGGAGGGAAATGGGAGGTGCAGGCCAACATATATAATGTAGTATAAACAAGTTCAGAGATCTAATGTACAATATGATGACTATACTTAATAAAATTGTATTAGGAATTTTTGTTTAATTAGATTTCAGCTGCTGCTCTTGTCACAAAAAAAAAACTATGTGAGATAATAGATATGTAAATTTGCTTTACTATAGTAACCATTTTATGGTCTAATATTATAAATCTCTAATATACACAAAATTTATTTAAAAAAAAGATTAATACATTTAGCTATGTAAAATTCCTGCATTTCTGCAAGGCAAAAAGCACCACGGATAAAATCAAAGACGATGATACGCTGAGGGAGAAATGGAATCCTATACTACAACAAAGGATTCATTTCTTCGACTAATAAAGAGCTTATGCACAATAACAAAAAGACCAAGGCCCAACAACTCAATTGAAAAGTGGTCAAATAATAAAAGCTGATACTTCACAGAAAAATATTCCCTTTTTCTATGAACGTGAAAAGACATTCAACATGATTTGTGATAAGAAAAATGTGATAACACTTTTAACTTACTGAATCACTTCCGACAATAAGCTGTAACATTCTTTGGGTGAAGACCTGCAGATGTAATTTTCATATACTGCTAGTTAAAATATAAATGAGTTCAAAATTTTTCGGCAGTGTGACAGTATCTATCATAGGTTAAAACCTACGTATCATTATTGCACAATGGAATGTCCCAAGATTTACCTCACAGACATACTCACAAATGTGCTAAGCGGCTTGTGTACATTTTTTTAATAAGAGAAATCATGTCTTTTAATAGACGCTAGTTAAATAATTGTGACACATACAGATAATGAAATGATACACCGTTGTTAGAAATGAGAAGGCAGCTTGGTTTGCATGCTGAAGTGAATTCACGTCCAGTATGAAGGAGTAGGAAGAAGGTTACAGAGTTGTGTGCCATTTTTTTATATAAATACATACACACATGAGCATATTGTTTATAAGAACAGAAAATATCCCTGGAAAAGAAGATATTCTAGGAAGAGGAACTGGGTAGCTGAGAGGCACACCGGAGAAGGCAATTGTCATTATATACCAGTTTATGACTTTTGTATTTTATGCCATGCATATACATGTAGGTCACTATGAAAGTTTTGAGACAGACTGTTAGGATTCATTATTTCACTTCCAGGAAACACAGCCAACAGTGGCCTTTCTGACTCCCTTATGCAAGCTTCAATTTGCTCAGCTTGTCGATGTTTCTGGGAGGTTTTAATTTGTTTCTGTCTGTGTGGATTTTACATTTCTTGATTTTTGTGCATTTCATAAATTTCATAATGACCCGTGTGTGTGTGTATGCTTAATTCTTAATTACTTTAAGAAATAGCTTTAAATTTTTATCTCTTTTTTTCTTCTTTTCCCAAGGAGGAAATCCTGGCTTTTTCCAAATTATGTTCACAATACTGGCATAATTTCAGCTCCCTTTCCCTTTTTCCCTTCATTGTGCACAAAACATTAAGAGCGGTATAGTTGGAATATAACTGAAAAACATCGAAATCGGTATAGTTGGATTATATCCGAAAGACTACACAAAACATCAAAATCAGTATAGTTGGAATCTATCTGAAAAACTATATAGCGAATGCTAATAGCGTTTATCTTCAGTGGGGAGATGATAGGTCAATCTGTTCTTGTCTTAGCATTTTCTGAAATGCGCAAAGTTTATGCAATAAAATTGTGCTGCCTTTGCAACCACTTCTTAAAGTTTTTTTTTTTTGTTGCGTTTTTTAAAACTTTTTAGCTACTCACCTGGTTCCTGTCCCTGGCATTTGCATACCGAAACCTCTGGATGTAATAAAAGACCAGCCATGCGAGGGAAATGATCATCAGAACAATGAAGGAGATGGAGACAAACACTACCGAAGTGCGGCTCACGTATTTCTGCAAGTTCCGGGTTCCGATGGTGATGGACATGGTCACGGTGATGTTTCTCTCCAGCAGGCTCACTATCTCCCTCCCTTTGGGCTCAGGAATCATGATGGCCACGATGTCTTCCACACCTGTGGTGAGAGGGGCAGGAACGGGCAGTGAGGTTGGGGAGAATGAAGCCCAGTCGTAAAATCACAAGAGGGCCACGTCCAGACTGAGTAACTTGCCCCCGAAGAGTGACACTACTTTAAGAACTCCAGGCCACGCGAACAGGACCTACTCGCCAGAAAACAAGTCAAATTTTCTCTTTCTTCCGTGACATCGCATGTTAGAAAATAACCTAAATTGAATTCATGATGTTGGCACCAGAGAGGCCATGCTCTTGCTCCTTTCTTTTCTTTCTTTTTTTTTTTTTCTATTGTTGAGGATTCATTGAGGGTACACAGAACCAGGTTACACTGATTGCTTTTGTTAGATAAGGACCCTCTTATAATTGTGTCCCGCCCCCAAAAGTGTTGAACTTGAGTCTGATCAAGGCAGAGCCTTCCCAGCCAGCCCAGTTGATGTTCTGTATTGCATTCTACAGATCCCCTGAGCAGGGAAAGGGACTTTGCACTCCATGACAAAAGGGTAAAATGCCCAGTGTTATGCCGTCTGTCTGAGAGCTCTCTCCCTTTCCCCCACCCGACATTATGAATATTCAGTTACAGATCTTTCTACATCATTTCCAAGGCAATTTTCTCCTGTAGTGCGTACCCAAGCAACCAAAAATAAATAAACCAATAAATAAATAAATAAACAAATTCCTTAAAGAGCCCTAAAATGATCTGCCAACATAAAATGATAGTCCCAGAATTATTTTCTACTTATATAACCTAATTCAATGGAAAGAGCTTGTGTGATCACATACGAAGCACAGAAATGAGGGAAGCAGTATAGATTATTCCAGGACTGTTTTAACTCTACTCTTAAATATTCCCACTGCACTGCCCCTGTTAATCCAGAGAGTTTGAAGCAAAAGTGCAACTTTTCTTGGGCCCGGGTAATAAGAGTTATTGTCCTCTCAAGGAGGAGTACAAAGGTGGCTAAAGGGATATTTTTAGAAATTATATGATAACAGATTCAAAGGAACCCACCCAAGATGTTGTTGTGCCTGACACATGAAAGAGAATACTAATTTCACCAGATAAGTTGTCAGGGATCACACCAGTTCACATCCCTAGAGAACAAGGAAAGATGAATGGGGCACACAGCCCCTCTGCCCACACAGAAATATCCTGATACCTGTCGTGACTACGAATTAGAGGCAGTGAATATGCAATTAGGATGTTGGAGATTCAGGACAAAATTAAAGCTTGCTGTAGCTGCTTAAACCTGGCCTTGTTCCCATGCTGAGGTCAGTCTGTTAGCTTAGGGAGTCCCAAGTCTCTTAGAAGCTACTTAGGGCTTTCACTTGACCTTGCTCTCTACACAGGGTTTTCAACCCTAAATTCTTTGATGATGTTTCACTTAGACTGAATAAATACTTTAAAGGCTAACCACATACGAAGGTGTATGTGTGTGTGTGTGTATATGTTATATTGATTATACGTTTAAAACGTTTCTAAAAACCTTTGCAATGGTCCAGTTGTAAAATCACAAAGCCCTGGAGTTCTTGGGTTTGGCTGTTACACATCTTTCTGGGAATTACAGAAACTGTAGGCTTGAATTTCCACTTTGCAGAATTTACTGACAATTCTGATGTTCCCTTTCTTTTCACATTTACTTTGGCTAATGGCTGCATGTGGTCTGAGGTTTTGTGAGGGATTAAGGCTGCTGGCAGGTTTTGTTTCTAGAGAAACATGATCTTCTTTGCATGCTGGACTAATCTGGACTAGTGAGGCTCATCCCAGCACTGCAGCTATTTTGGAGTTATTGAGATAATGGTAGAAGCATAATTTTTTTATTTCTTTTATTCCTTTATTTGTATTCCTTTGACATGTTTATTTAAGGCTCTCGAATTAGATTCTTTGGAGGAGAGTGTCTTGGGGTTATTTATGAGAATTTGTATGCTCAGACATGCACAAGCTTCACAATTTTAAGTAGTCAAATTTCACGAATCCATTCTTTTAAGACTTCAAGTTATGTTATCTAGCTTGCAAAGTTCTTTTTCACCCAAGATTATAGAAATAATTGCCTAAAATGGTTTCTTAAAACCTTACCTTGTTCATTAAAATCTCGAACAATCCAACTGTGATTTAATAATAATGTTTGTTGAACTTTTACAATGTGATAAACAGAAAGGAGGAAGATTAGGATGCAATTTATCCCCCCCCCCCAAATCATCATATATATTTGGGTCTACTTGGCACTTTTTTTTCCCTGTGTGTGAGGTCGACCCAGTTTTTGTTGAACGGGCACCAGGCTGTTTTGTTTGTGTGGCTTTTAACACATGTCCTTACTATCTCACAGCCTAAATCTTCCTTCACTATTCCCCACCCCCTACAATTTTCCCATTATCCACTTACATTTAAGACACCCCTGAGTCTAACAATTAAGAGTTGGGCTCTGGAACTGGATGGCTTATTTCAAACTCTAGTTCAGCCTTTTAAAAATAGACAGACAAATTTTCGACCTCCACAAAGCTTTAAATTACTCTCATCCACTTTCAGGGACCTGAGAAAACATTTTACCTTCCAGGAGGGTAAAGTATAATAACTATTTTAAGGTATTCATTTAAAACTTAAATGCTTACTCACACTGCTTGTGTTGTCTGCACTGCCCTGCTGCCTTCGTGCTACATAATATCCACCCAGAAACCAGACAGTAGGAATGACGGTGGGAGGGTCTACTCATCTGGACGTCAGCTGTATTCATGTTCAACATTCGTAGGAAATTTCTAGCATTGTCTACCGTAAAAACAGATGAGACTCTGGGATGTCGTTCTGTGCGGTTAACTCTTTGTATTGTGCCCGGCAAAAGGTGACAGTGGGGATATGTATTTATCCCCCTGGACATAGTCAGCAAAGAATCAGGTACCTAGGGTTCTCCCAAAATGGTACAAAGGGGATTTAGTTAAACGGTCATTCTGATCAAAGCACAGAATCCTGAGCAAAAAGCTACTCCAGGACCTAAGTTTGTTCAAATGGGACATCTGCATAGATAGGAATAACCAAATTCCCTGGTCGTTGCTTCATTGTGGAATATGCAGCTACGGTGTGAGAAGCGGCGGATCCTCCCAGGTATTCCGGAGTAACTGCCTCTGTGGCCTGCGGGAGGCAGCGAAGGGGAAAACAGGGCGAGGGGGGGGGGGGGCGCTGACAGCCCAGCGGGGATGCAGAGTTTAATGCCGCCCTAAGTAGCTACCACCTACTACATAGCTACACACAGGGCAGCGCCCAGGCGCAGGGAAGAGAAGTTAATAACACATTTTGTACAGGTATAGCCTACAAAAAGATCCTGCCATTTGAGAAATTCTGTTTACTATGACACCGAGTGCCTCTTTTTTGGTAAAATTACATCAGCCTACCATCTATTTTCCTCCCAAAGGTATTTTATTCTTGTGAATGGTGAGTAGCAGCTGTTATATAATTATTGTGTGTTCTGGAAAAGCTCTTGAGTCCTGTGGGAAAATGTGACCAGGACACATATGACCTGCTGCCAGACAACAGCAGGAGCATCCGGTATTTTTAGTGCTTCCTTTCCCCTCCGAGAGTGCTCAACTGCCAGGACCTAATTTGGTATATGCAGATAAGTAAGGAATCAAAACAAAAGTTCAGAAAGCCAAAGAATCTTTAATAACCGGGAAAGCCTTTACTTGTAAATTCAAAACAGGTTGTTTAAACATTGAATTAATAGGCTATCTAGACCACCAGCACAAAGCTGGACATTTAACAGTCTGTAGCCCGGCTCTTTTCCTTGTGCATCCGGAGGGATGGCATTGCTACCTGGGCTCATGTGATCGGAAATCCTTTTTTCCAAACCCCTGCATTATTTCCTTTCTACTAATCTTTACTTTAATCTCAGTTTCACTGTTGGCCCTCTAGCATTTAGTCAATAATAAGAAAAACTTACATCGTTCCATTTGTAGAAATGTTCTATTTATATACTATATATATATATATATATTTTTTTTTTTTTTTTTAAGTCAGCTCCTTTGAATTCTCTGGAGGTCCTTATTATCAAGTCTTTGTCTGATTCACACTATGGAAATATCTTTTTCCATTCTACTTTGGTTGTTGTCTCCTTAGCTGTACAGAAACTTTTTAGTTTAATTAAATTCCATTTATTTATTTTTGTTGTTGCAATTGCAATTGAAGTCTTCTTCATAAAATCTTTCCCTAGGCTGATATCTTCAAGTGTTTTCCCTACTTTGAGGATTTTTATTGTTTCATGCCTTAGATTTAAATCTTTTATCCATCTCGAATCAATTTTTGTAAGAGGTAAAAGGTGCGAGTCCAGTTTCAGTATGAATCAGACAAAGGCTTGATAATAGGATCGACAGAGAACTCAAATTAAGCAACAAAAAAAGAGCCAACGTTCACAGAGATCACTGGGCAAGAGACATGAATAGACCTTTTCTAAGGAAGACAGATGAATGGCTAACAAACATAAGAAAAATGCTCATTGTCCCTATTCATCAGAGAAATGTAAATCAAAACCACCCTGAGATATCACCTAACCCCGGTGAGAATGGTCCACATCACAAAGTCTCAAAGCTGCAGATGCTGGCATGGATGGGGAGAGAAGGGAACGCTTTTATACTGCTGGTGGGCCTGCAAACTAATAGTACCTTTTTGCAAGGAAGTGTGGAGAATCCTCAAAGAGCTCAAACTAGACCCCCCATTTGATCTTGCAATCCCATTACTAGGCATCTACCCCAAAGAAAAAAATCCTTTTACCATAAAGACATCTGCACTAGACTGTTTTTTGCAGCTCAATTTACAATCACCAAAATGTGGAAACAGCCTAAATGCCCGCCAACCCAGGAATGGATTAACAAGCTGTGGATACTATTCAGCCACTACAAAGATGGAGACTTTGTATCTTTTGTATTAGTCTGGATGGAGGTAGAACACATTCTTCTTAGTAAAGCATCATGAGAATGGAGAAACAAAATCCAATGTACTCAGTTCTAATACGAAGGTAGTAGATGATCTAATACAAGGGGGTAGAGGAATGAGCAAGCAGGGAGAGGGAAGAAGGAGGAGGATGGGGGGGCAAAGTGTATGGCGAACACAAATCTTGGGGGCAGGACACAATTGTAAGAGGGGCTTTCCCTGACAAATGCAATCAGTGTAACCTAATTCTCTGTACCCTCAATGAATCCAAAACAAACAAACAAAAAAGTTAGCTCCTGATTTTAAGGTGAATGGGTATGAAGTGATTGTAAAACTTCAAAACATCTTATAAATGTAAAGTATTATTACTAATTCCTGCATTAACAAATATATTTTTAATAAACACAGATGCAAAAATCCTGAATAAAGCACTCATAAGCAAAATCCAACAACACAGGAAAACAACTGTCATGACCCAGTGGGGTTTATCCTTGGAATGTGAAGATGACTTAATATTAGAAAATATAGTAATGAGTTTTAGTATAACAATGAATTAAGGGGACAAAGTATACAAATATCTTATGTAGTGAGTTGTCCTCCAGTATTTGGTCTCTCTAGTGTTTTAGCTAACATAGGCCAAGTTCACCAGTGAAGTCTCCTTTGTAGCTAGAAGTGGTTATAATGATGTGATGTGACTAATATTTGGCCATGGATATATGAGTGGGAATGACGTTTGCCACTCCAAGGATGTACGCATAAAAGGGATGATCTGAGGATGTGTTCCCAGTTCCCATCTTTCCCTTCCCTCTGACTTCAGGTGGAGAGACTTGGGGCAGCCTTCGAGAAGGAACCCATTTGTGGAGGATGGCACCCATTCCAGAGTCTCATTAAAGGTAGTAAAAGGAAGTTTCCTCACTGTGCTAACAAGTGTCATCCATAAATACCAAACTAAATGCAGGAGAAAGCATTATAAGTTTTCCAGTAAACATCATGCATAAGACAAGGCTGATTCAGCACTGAAAGCAGAGGTTATACCTGTTGCAAAGAGATAAACACACTAGAGTGTTGAGTCCTAGAAGGGAAGAGTGCACACTGTCATTACTCCAAGACACATAGGACCATGTGTGAAAGCCAAGACAGTTCTGCTATTAAAAACAGAAGACTAGTCAGTCCCCCTCAGAAGTTAGAGAGGGGGATCCACGTGGATGACAGCAGTCTGCACCTGTCCCACCATCCCTACCTCCTGTTACAAACAGGAAACAAGAGTAGACGATGAGAATACTTAATATATGATTTAAATTAATTTGTCAATTATGCCTCAACACAGCTGGGAAAAAAAAGAGAAAAAATAAAATGTTGGAACCTTTTCAATTATCCAACAGCAGTAAAATAAGTAAGTGATCTATGGTGTATTCACTGAAAATTGATAATTATGTTGACCACAAAAGTAACATGATAAAAATGCTTACGATGTATTGCAAAGTGAAAATGTACCTACCATAGGTTTATCAAGCTATGAGTACATGTATAAGCTGGATTAAAAAGGAAGATAGAGGGTGGCACCTGTGGCTCATCGAATAGGGCGCCAGCCCCATATACCGAAGGTGGTAGGTTCAAACCCGGCCTCAGTGAACTGCAAAACAGAAAAATAGCCAGGTGTTGTGGCGGGTGCCTGTAGTCCCAGCTACTCGGGAGGCTGAGGCAAGAGAATTGCCTAAGCCCAGGAGTTGGAGGTTGCTGTGAGCTGTGATGCCACGGCACTCTACCGAAGGCGATAGAGACTCTGTCTATACAAAAAAAAAAAAAAGGAAGATAGAGAAATAAATAAAAATGTTTAGGAAAAAAATTAGAAAACTGTTAAGTAAAATACAAGATTCAAGATCCACATACAAAAATAAAGAGCTTCTCTATGCCAGTAATACCTAACCAGAAAATGTATTGGGAAAACTGACCTATACATAATAGCAGCAGACATCATAAAACATCTAAGAATAAAACCAATAGACATTAGCTCTAAATAAAGAAAACTATACACAAAACCTTCTCCGAAAGGCATAACAAAATTTCTAGAGAAGCAGATTTCGTTTTTAGCCCGATTCTTTAATATTACTTTAGTTTCCAAACATACATGATTTTTCAAGTTATCCATTTGTAATTATGATTATTATTTTGTTAATATATTATGGTCAAGAAATACAGCCTTACAAAAAAAGAAGGCACATAGCCTCTTGAAATTGATCCTTAATCACTGTTTTTCAGGGTAAAGTTTCCCCCTCTATTCAAATAAATACCTTGCCTGTTCTGCGTTGTGTATACATATCTCATTGATGAAGCTTATTCATTGTATTCAGATTTTCCATAGTTCTGTAAATTTTGCCTGGTCAGTTGCCTAGTGGGGTTGGTTAAATTGTCTAACACAACAGTTGACCTATCTGTTTCTCTCTGAAGTTCTGTCAGTTGCTGCTCCATACATTCTGAGTTGGTACAGTTAACTGCGTGTGTAATCGTGGTGGTTGTATGTGCTCACACTCTCCTTCCTGCTGAGAGGTCTGATATCAACCTGATTCTTGTTCTTCCGAAATGATCAGTTCTTCCTCTCTGCAGCCTTTTAGGGTTATATGGTAGGATAGTCTTTGATGTTCTTAAATGTCACTACGTGTTTTTATGAGTACTTATCAGTTATTTTGGTGGTACATGAATACTTTCCACTGCACCACAAAGCTGGCCAATACATGAATACTTTCGAGGTATTTTATTTTTTCTTTGAAAAATTTGTCCTCATACTTTGTTCAAATATTTCTTTCTTCATTTTTTTCTGTCCTGTAATTCCTGTTATTCTATTAGTGGCATTACTCATCTTCTTCCATATTTCTTACACACCCCCATTTTAAAAAAGTTTATTTTGAAATAACTTTAGACTAATAAGAAGCAAAAATAGACCACAGAAGTCCTATGAACCCATCTCCCAACTTCTGTGATGGTGTCACCTTATATAATTGTAGGCATTATCAAAACAGGAAATCGATTGGTACAATGTAATTAACTAGATTATAGAATTTACTTGGATTTTGCCAATTTTTGCATGTACAGATGTCTAAAATGTCTTTGCATATAATTCAGTGAAACTTGGCTCAGCGCCTGTAGCTCAGAGGTTAGGGTGCTTGCCACGGGCCACATACACTGGGGCTGGTGGACTTGAACCCGGCCTGGGCCTGCTGAACGACAATGGCAGTTACAACAAAAAAGGTGTTGTGATGGGCGCCTGTAGTCCCAGCTACTTGGGAGGCAGAGGCAAGAGAATCACTTAAGCCCAAGAGTATGAGGTTGTTGTGAGCTGTGATGCCATGGCACTCTACTGCTAATGAGACAGAGTCTCAAAAAAAAAAAAAGAAAGAAACTTTATCACATGTGTAAAGTCATGTAACCACTGACACAATTAAGATACTGAAATACTTCAACACCATAAAGGAATTCCCTCCATGTCTCTTCCCTAACTTCTGTTGACCATATATATATTCTCTATCTTTATTTTGTTAGTTCTAGAATGTTATATAAATGGAATCACATAGTATGTAACCCTTTCATATTGGATTTTTTCATTCACTGTAATGCCTTTATCCATCCAGGCGTGCATCTGTAATTCATTCCTTTTTATCACAGAGTAGCATTCTATGGTATGGAATGTGGTACAACTGAGTTTGTTTATTCACAAACTGATGGACATATGGGTTACTGCCATTTGGGGCTATTACAAATAAAGGTACTATGAACATTAGTATACAGTTTGGGGGTACATATGATTTTTCATTTCTCTGGTATAAATACCAAGGAGTACAACTGTTAGGCAGTATAGTAGTTGAACATTTGGTTTTCCAAGAAATTGCCAAGCTGTTTTACAGAGTGGTTGTGCCACTTTACATTACATAAATAATGTATGAATGATCCATTTCCTCAGCATTATTGCCAACACTTATATTACCACCATTTTCATCCTGAAAAATAAGTAAGTGAGGTGATGGATATGTTAATCAATTTGGCTTAAGCATTTCACAATGCATATCAAATCATCACACTGTACCCCATAAATGTATACAGTTATGGTTTTAATTAAAAATTAAATTAAAAAATAAATAGGCGTATTGTGGTATTTCATTGTATCTTTTATATTTCTCTTTATCCGTTCTGGCTGCCTTGTGAATGAACTTCTCAAACTCATCTTCCAGCTCATAAATTTTTTTTTTCAGTATTCATTTTATATTTTATCTCATTTATTGTGTTCTTTATTTAAACTATACTTGGCCCTTGAAAACAAAGTTTGAAACAAGTGGATCCACTTACATGAACTTTTTTCAATGAATGCAGTCAGACCTCCTCATGGGCAGTTCTGAATTGGTAGCCAAATGTGAATGGAAAATTCAGTATTCATGGAAGGCAAAACATGCCTATATGAAGGACTTGACTTTTCCTAGCAGGACATTCCACAGGGCCAACTGCAAGCCTTGTATGTGCTGGATTTTGGTGTCTGAGGGCAGTCCTGAAACCAATCCTTTGGATATTGAGGGATGATGACTATGTTGTATTTTTCATACTAAATTTTTCCCATGTTTTTGTTTATAACTTCTAACTCCTGCTGCATAGAATCTTCCCTTATTTAATATTTGTGGTCCATGTAAAAGTCATTCTTCCTCAGGTGGTATCTATTCATTTTTTACTGTCTTTAGTAATGGTAGGAATTCTCAGTTGTCTTGATACCTTGGCCTGCAAGCTCATGTTTCCCTGGTAGAACCAGCTACTCTTCCTGGTCCTGTTTACTGGGAAAAAAACCAGGGTTGGGGGTAGGGGCTCAGCCTTGTTCCTCCAAAAGATTAGAAGGAGACATGACTTACTCATACAGCAACCAGTGCCTCCCAAATTGTTCTGCAACCAAACCTCTCTGCCACACCACCAGGTGCCCACTCTCCTCCAGGTGAGCCCATACACCTTTGACCTGCGGCACTGCTGACATTCTGACCTCCTGGGTCATGAATGATCACTAGGTCCTGAGAGCTACAATTGCTGTGTATGTCACATAATCCAACCTAATTTCCTTTCTCGACCCCTTCCTTTGTGACTCGTGGAAATTAAAGGTTCTGGCCAATAAATTCCCTAAGAGCCTTGGTCTCTTCTTGGAATGATCCCGTCACCTCCTTGATCCTTTACTTCCTTGCTTTGATTGATCTGGCTGTCCTCTGGGGTCACCACTTCCTCTGCAGAGATGAAGGAGGCGACTTTAAAAAAAATTAATTTATTTTAATGAAGCCACATTCCACATGTTCCAGGGCTGGATGATGGTTTGGTGTTCATGCTCTGGCTTGCTACTTCTAGACCACTCCTTCTAGCCCCATTGCCTCCTCCTAATCCTTTAAGATTCTCTTCACCTGGGTTTATTACCCTGTCTCCTCCCCTTTGGCTACTGCCTGACGCTCTGCTGTGTATCTGCTCTCTCCCCACCGTTAGCTCCCAGCTCATAACAGTCATCTTCCTCAGGTGGCAATTTCTCCTCCAAGGACCTTTTCCTCCAGGCCTCTCCAGACACATATTCCCACTGTCTAGCCTGGACCTAGAAAATGCACCACCTCTGGAATCCTGCTTTCAAAGATGTCACTTTCCAAAGGCCACTTTCTCTACTACTTCTGCCTCTTTTTGCTCAAGTAACCCCAACACACCACCCCTTCTGCTTTCTTACTAACCTTTGGCCTTCTCCTGGTCTCACTTTTGTCCTTTACCCAGACTACACCACATGGTCCACAGTTACAAACTTTTGGTAAAACTCCCCTTGCTTTATGGAAGGCTTCCTATAAAATTTGCTTTTTCTAAGCCTCCCTTCATCATGTGAGTACTGCTAAGAGAAAAATCTCAACAAGACACCTATTTTCACTTGAAATTATGCTCTCTCTTGTCAAAAGAAAACCTGATCTCACCCTCTTGTTTTCTAGACCTACTCCCTCTCTGTTCAAATAATGACCTCATATCTTTAAGCTTTATTTTATTTATTATTATTATTATTTTTTGCAGCTTTTGGCCAGGGCTGGGTTTAAACCCACCACCTCCGGCAAATGGGGCCAGCGCCCTACTCCTTTGAGTCACAGGCACTGCCCCTGACCTCATATCTTTATGTCTCTACGGGAACCTCCTTTCCCTCCCACCTTCTCAATCAGATGAGATGCTACCACAGGAGTCATTGAGAAAAATACCCACCCGAGGGAAATATCCTGTCCTATTGTTAAATGAGGTAATTCACAATGAATCACCCGCATAGGGCCTGCAATATAAAAACCACTAAATAGAAGTTAACTTTCATTAGTACCATTACTGCTGTCTTAGCACTGCCAAATACACGCACCAGCCTAGACTTGCACACCCTTCTCTTCTTATCAATATAATGCAGCACAAGTCCCCTTTGCTACAATGACCTAATCTATGTGACTCCCCCACAATAGTCACAGTCACTATTGCTCAGGTATGGGAAGGACACCCAGAGATTTTATTTGTGTTATGAGAACAGCCAGCACTCCCTTTTGGTCTTACCCAGGAGCATCTGTAAGGCTAAGCAATAGGAATCATTTCTGTACCATGCGGGGAAAAGTTTAAGAATAGATCTGGAGCCCAAGGAGGAGAGCCATACATCAGGGCAATAACCTGATGACATGATTTGAGCTTTGATCAAGCCACATCTGAAGTCAGACTTTACAGTTATTTTGCTAAAAGCAGTTGGGTTAAGTTGTCTGTATTCTCTGATATTATATGATTACAAGGTGGTACCAAACAATTTTTTTTCCCCTAAGAATCCAGGACTTTTGAATTCCCAACTAGAGTCACTGAATGACATTATACTTCTATATAATTTCTAATATGGTCTATAATTTAATTTTATTTATTTGAATTTCCATTAGAATTTACCTTAGTGTTTTGGGATCTGTATTGTGCTAAATTATTGCTTTCTGTCTTGCAATTGTGATCCCAAAGCCATCCTAGACCGTGAATAACTGGTCATTCCATATGACCTTATCTACCCTAGGGAGAAGTTAGTACCTTCTGGAAACATGTATCTTTCCCCAAACTCATGCGTTACTGCACTTGCCGAAGATGGGAAGTATGCTGTCTGGAACAGAGCCATAGCCTGAACAATATGAATAGTTTCCCAAGGATAAAAAATTCAGAGTGGAACTAATTTAGAAATTTGAAAACGTATCATTCAGAATCCAAACTGATAACTTGTAGTGCAAACCAATTGACTTGATTTCTCCAGAAGATGTCTAATTCGAATATAAAGATTCATCCGAATTGTTAGGTAAACACTGGTTAGTAGGTACTTCCCCAAACTCTGCTGCAAAACTGAAATGTGCCAAATGCAGACGCTCCTGAAGTGCATTTCAGTACACACCA
Source organism: Perodicticus potto (assembly GCA_963574655.1). Lineage (NCBI taxonomy): Eukaryota > Metazoa > Chordata > Mammalia > Primates > Lorisidae > Perodicticus > Perodicticus potto. The sequence goes on from CAUYRH010088457.1 coordinate 54,317, forward strand.
AATGTGCTCTGTGCAGATTCGTCATTGTAGTCAACTACAACTATAGTATATAAAGTCATGGAGGTAATGAACCTGAAAGAATACATACACAGAATACTTAACTTTTAGGAGGGCAAAAGATCTTTAAAGGAAATGCTAAGGATAGTTGTTTTTATTTTCCAACAATACATAACTTTTAGGAGGGCAAAAGATCTTTAAAGGAAATGTGAACGATAGCTAATTTTATTTTCCAACAATATATAACTTTTAGGAGAGCAAAAGATCTTTAAAGGAAATGCTAATGGTAGTTGATTTTGTTTTCCATGGCTTTCTAACTTAACTCACTGATGTCAATTCCTCAGCCATACTTGAGAAGATCAGTGACTCATCATTTTTCAAAAATTCATGTATGTTCCTACCCTATAATTCTACAAGTGTGTAGAATTTTTTATGAATCTGTGATAACTGTAGAGGGAGTGATGAATATAAAATAAGGTGTTGTATTTGTAGCCCCACCTATAGTACTTTCTTGCAACATATTTAAATCAGACTCAAAAATAACTCACTTCTGGTTTTTGTGAGAATTTCAAGTGATTAAAAAGAATATAATAGAGCCCATGCTGGGAGAGAAGAAATCATAAACTACTACATAGATTTTTTTTATAATAATTCAGTTTTCATTAGGGACAGTTTTTATTAGAGCAAATGTTCAAAGAAAATTTTGATATATGCTAGAGATTTTAAATTCTAATTTTGGTTTAGACAAAAATCAGTATACAATTGCCCCTCCATATATGTGAAAGATTGGTTCTAGGAATGCTGAGTGTACCTAAATCCAAGCATACTCAATTCCTGCTATTGGCCCTGAGGAACTCACATGTATAAAAAGTTGACCTTCTAATACACAGATTTCACATTCTGGGAATATTGTCTTTTACTTCTTTTCTTTTCTTTCTTTTTTTTTTTAGAAATAGTCTTTCTCTGTCACCAGGCTGCAGCATGATCATAGCTCATGGTAGCCTCTAATTCCTAAACTCAAGTGATCCTCCTGCCTCAGGCTCCCAAGCAGCTGGGACTATAAGCATGCACCATCACATGCTTATAGTCCCAGCTGGGGACTATAATTGGAAAATTTTTAAAGAATTTTTTGTAGAGACAGGTCTTGCGATGTTTGCTGCCCAGGCTGGTTTTGAACTCCTGACCTCAAGGGTTCCTCTTGCCTTGGTCTCCTGAAGTGTTGGGATTACAGGCATGGGCCTCCATATTTTACTTTCGATCCACTTTTGTTTGAAAAGACAACATATAAATGGATCCGTGTAATTCAAACCTGTGTTATTCAAGGGTCGACTGTACATATATGTCTCAACAAGCAGGCTAATGGAATCACAGGACAGAAGATTGAGACCAAAATTCCCCAGCATATTTCTTTTAATCAATAATCTCATAAATGAAATTAAGCAGCAGAATCATTTACCACCACTTCTTGTGGGATGATGCTGGAAGATTTACTAAACCTTGAAGCTTCAGGTTCATTACCTCCATGACTCAATATACTAAATGGTACAGTCCAGGGTTGAGTAAGGATTAAATGAAAGAAAACATACAGACAACCTAGATTACAGTAATGATAAGTATTAATAAATGTCAACAGTCACTAACATTATCTATCAAATATTTAAAACATTCTAGACAGTGTAAAACCTCCATGAAGACCAGTGTTTTTCAAATTTATTTTTTATCTCATGGCACACTTGAACCTGTAGTTAATTTTCTGCAACACACTTAAGTTTTGTTTATCAAAAAATTTTAAAAAAGTAAAAAAACACCATGCTCTAATCTTTCGAAAATAATTTATCAACTTTAAATTTTTGTGGCATGCCTAAGGTTCTCTCTCAGCACAACAGTATGCCGTGGCACACTGGTTTCAAATCACTCATTTAGACAAAAAGAGGTAGAAGGGGAAGGAGCACACTAACTTTGATTTCCATTAAAGCCCTCCAAACAAGGACCCACTTCCTCGTGACTTAGTGCACCTAAATATATATATATTTTTTATTTTATTGTTGGGGATTCATTGAGGATATAAGAAACCAGGTTACACTGATTACAATTGTTAGGTAAAGTCCCTCTTATAATCATAACTTTTTTTTTGGCCAGGGCTGGGTTTGAACCTGCCACCTCTGATATATGGGGCTGGCGCCCTATGGCTTTGAGCCATAGGCACTGCCCTACAATCGTGTCTTGCCCCCAAAGGTGTGGCACACACCAAAACCCCACCCTCTCCCTCCTTCCCTCTCTCTGCTCTTCCTTTCCCCCATCCCTCCCTCCTTCTTTTAGAGCACCTAAATATTATAGGAACCCCTGAAGACAGCTGGGGACCATGAAGCCCAACCTGGGTAAGCAGCTGTTTCTCCAATATCAAAAGGTTAACTTCCCACTCATATTGGTCAATGCAAGGACACTCTAAGGCAGACAAAAGGAAAATGAACCTTCAAAGTAAAAAATAAAAACATCACTAGATTAGCATTTAAGGGCTCAATTACATTATCTCTTAAGGCAGTGAAAAACAGAGGCTGTATAATTTTTAGTCTGAAACAGTCACATAATAAAAGAAAACATGAATTTGTATTTTTTCTTGCTTTGAACTATTGAGAACAATCACAATTCTTCCCCAGTAAACTATTATTAATAATACAAGGTGAGACCCTAGAATTAAAAAACAGTTATCACAATATGTTGGATCTAATGGACTTCCAGATATTTATGGCATATTATTCTTATCCACTTGATGAAATGGGGAAATAAATTATACATCAAGCACTTCTCACTATTTTTGCTTATTTGTTTGGCATAAGTTATCCAGAGTTCCAAATTTATAGTATAATTACTAAATGTCTCATTACTTGATTAATCCCTGTTTCTTTTTAATATTCAACGAGTTGCCTTTGGTAGTCTTTGAAAGTAGAAGGGAACACCTCTTTTATTAAAAGTTCAGATTGAGGCTCAGTGCCTATGGCTCAAGCAGCTAAGGCACCAGCCACATACACCTGAGCTGGCGGGTTCGAATCCAGCCCGGGCCCGTCAGACAACAATGATGGCTGCAACCAAAAAATAGCCGGGCATTGTGGTGAGCACCTGTAGTCCCAGCTACTTGGGAGGCGGAGGCAGGAGACTCGCTTAAGCCTGAGAGTTAGAGGTTGCTGTGAGCTATGATGCCATGGCGCCCTACCTAGAGCTACAGCTTGAGGCTCTGTCTCAAAAAAAAAAAAAAAGTTCAGATTGAAAAATCCCTTACTTAATTGTGTTTCTAGAGGCTGGGAAGTCCCACATAGTTTTCCCCATGGTAAGATGACATGGACCATAAATTCAACAAATTATATATATATACATATATATATTTTGAGGCAGAGTCTCGCTATGTCGCCCTCGGTAGAGTGCCGTGGGTCACAGCAACCTCCAATTCTTGAACTTAAGTGATTCTCTTTCCTCACCCTCCCAAGACTGGGATTACAGGAGCCTGCAACACCCCCTGGCTATTTTTTGGTTGTAGTTGTCATTGCTGTTTGGCAGGCCTGGGCTGGATTCGAACCCGCCAGCTCTGGTGTATGTGGATGGTGCCTTAGCCACTTGAGCTACAGGCACTGAGCCAGCTACAGGAGCCGAGCCAGCTACAGGCACCGAGCCATCAACAAATAATGTTAAGGTCAGTTAAGGGATTGATTACAAGCTGAGTATCCCTTATCCGAAATGCTAGGGACCCGAGGGTTTTATATTTTGGATTTTTTTCAGGTTTTGGAATATGCATAATAAAATAGCTTAGAGATGAGAGCCGAGTGTGAACACAAAATTCATTTGTGTTTCATATCCATGTTACGCACATAGCCTAAAGGCAATTTTTAAGAATATTTTTAACAATATTATGCATGGAACAAAGTTACTGTACCTACATCGAACCATCAGAAAACAAAGGCGTCAGTTTTCTCACCATCCATGTGGACAGCCTATGGTTGTCTGGCATCATTTCTGACTAAATTTATATGCTAACCACAGGCAACTTTTTTTATGCTTATTCACACATAAGCACTTAACAGTAAAAAATGCGACATCATTAATATGGTGAAAAAATAACATGTTAAGGGTAACCAGGCAGCACAGGAGCATTACAATATCCATATCAACTGTTGAAACAACAGCAACAATGATGGCAGGCTTCAGTTTCCATGGCCAATGCTGTGTTTTGATTAAAATGTCACTGTACGCTATACTTTATTTTATTCTTTTACTTATTTAATTTTTTTTGAGACAAGTCTCACTCTGTTGCCCTGAGTGCCAGGGCATCACAGCTCACAGCAACCTCAAACTCTCAGGCTTGAGCGATCCTCTTCTCTCCGCCTCCCAAGTAGCTGGGACTACAGGAGCCCACCACAATGCCTGGCTAATTTTTCTATTTTTTTAGTAGAGACTGTCTCATTCTTGCTCAGGTTGGTTTCAAACTCTGGAGGTCAGGTAATCCACCCACCTTGGCTTCCCAAAGTGCTAGGATTATAGGTGTGAGCCACTGCTCCTGGCCTTATTTTATTTTATTTTTTTTAAGTGAGAAGATACATTAGGAGCAGGAGAGGGATCAGGAATGGGTTCTCTAAGGATGAGGAGCCATTCTATTAAATGGCTTTCTATAATGTGTCCTCCCGAGTCATCTGCCTCATTAACAACGGTTTTTTGCCCTCTCAATTTGATTTTACAAACTGATATGATTTCTTGTTCTGTTGTGAATTCAGGCTGTTCTGGTCCTCCTATTAGCCCATCACACATTTTCACCACGTCACCTACAGAGTGTTTTTCTGTAAAAATCATGTTTATCATCACTATCATCACAATCACCTTGACTGAGAATCATTTTGGCTATTTTTTTTTAATTTATTAAATCATAGCTGTGTACGTTAATGCAATCGTGGGTACAATGTGCTGGTTTTATATACCATTTGAAATATTTTCCTTTTTTCTTTTTTTTTTTAACTTTTTAAACAAATTTATGATGAATACATGTTAATGAGTTAACATGGTTGATAAATAATTCCTACAAATCAAAAATCAGCAACCCTGGTCTGAAGTTTGAGCTTGCTGGAAGATGGCCTTTCATCTCAGAAAGCACAGAGGGGTATTGCAAGTAAACCTGCATCTCCTGGGCAGATGTTCAGGGATCCAGTCTTCAGAACAGTCATTTTGTCCTTTATATAATTGGTTCCAGAAGTTTTTGAATCTGTTATTATTTTATAAACTTGACATTTCATTAAACCTTTTGGCATCTTCAGGGTTATCATAAATATCCTACTATATGGACAACTACACAACAGGTCAATTGTTGAAATGGGCAAAGGATAATTCCCAGAACAATATGAATCACCACTCACAATATGCCTTGGTCATACTTTTTTGTCTCTCAAGAAACTATGTTTCAGAAAAATAAACATGAGAAACTTGAGCAGTGCCTATGGCTCAGTGGGTAGGGTGCCGGCCCTATATATCCAGGGTCGCAGGTTCAAACTCAGCCCTGGTCGAACTGCAACAAAAAAGTAGCCAGGCACTGTGAAGGGCACCTGTAGTCCGAGCTACTTGGGAAGCTGAGACAAGAGAATGGCCTAAGCCCAGGAGTTGGAGGTTGCTGTGAGCTGTGTGATGCCATTGCACTCTACAGAGGGCAATAAAGTGAGACTCTGTCTCTACAAATTAAAAAAAAAAAATTAGCAACTTAGTTTTCCCCAAGACCTATTTCTCTCTCTGAAATTTTATGCCTTATCAAAGCATCTCGCATTGGTTCTATCTGATTCTTTGTCCACAGATGACTATCAGACATTCCACAAAAAAGCCATAAAATAAATGACAGTTTCTATCCACAAAATCTAGTATCTGGTTAACCCAAAATATATTACTCTCTATTGATGATTTACTAGAAATGTTACTACAGAAATGTCTCTAATAATGACACCTATTTGACTGAGAGATATAATTATCCCAATTTACAGACTAGAAAACTGAGGCTTCTGCTTCACGGCATTTCCAAATATCTCAGAATTATCTACCTACAAGCCTAAAATATTTACCATAAACAAATCTATATCATTGTCGCTATACTGTCTACAAAATGCACTTAACAATATTTCACAATTCTTTGCTCTGCAGCATACTGTCTGGGGTCCACCATTCTGACATTTTCAGGCCAAAAATCTCTTTGACTTCTCTACAAAGCTGCCAGGAAGAACTCAATTTCTCATGGGCAGATTCTCAGGACACCACCGTCACCTTCTCCTGGCAGCTCAAGAAGGAAAAATGGACGAAACGGCTCCAGGGAGGAGACAGGACTGTATATATAAATAAGGGCACCATTTCCAACATCTAAAAAACAGATTTCTTCCATCTCAACATTCAGAAAAATTCCCACATGCTCCAGTTCAGGGCTTGCAGGGATCCTACTTTCTGGGATGAAGTTGGCACAGATTGCTCCTGCCTTCGTGCTAATGATCCAGGAGCCATGCTCAGAGGATAAATCGCTCTGCCTTCTGTCAACTGACTCCTTGCAGACACCCAGAGACCACTCCTTCACCTCTCCCGCGTCCACCTCCCAGTAATGTTGGCCAGTGGAGAAGCTGGGTGTACCCAGGACACAGGCCAGGTGGGTGAATCTCCTGGGGTCTTCCAGCATGTCCTGATGGCTCTTTGCACACTGGACGCTCCTTAGGTCTTCAGAGACAACAAAAAGGGAGCTGGCGGTGGCTGCATCCAGGCTCATATCTTCCCAGAACCGCTGGAGCTCAGGGCTCACACTCATCTTGTGCTCTGGGAGTGGCCCATGCTGCTTAAGGAGAAAGGTCAGCGATCTCATCTGCCATATTTCTATGAGAGGTTTCTCTGATGATGCTCGGCACATGGGGCAGGTCAGTTTCGAACCCTGCCTTTCTGATGCCCAATTTAGCATGCAATCTAAACAGAACATGTGCCCACAAAACAAGGAAATGGGATTGCTGAAGAAATCCAGGCAAACTGAGCAGGTCACCTCAGCATACAGACTTTGGGCCATGGTCCCTGGAGGTCACTCCTTGGCAGGCAACTGAACTGAAATGATGCTTTACTTGCTTCTTGGGAGTTCTTAGAAATCTGCGATAGACAATTTGATCCTTGATATCAGGATGTAGTTGTCTGCAGACTTCCAGATGATGTGTTTGCTGGGACCAAAGCTTCTCCTTATGGGAGCTGAGCCCAGCTGGGTCTTTAACAGTGAAGTCACACCCCTAATCTGTACTTCTTTGAAAGTCACCTTGAGTTGGAGATTTCCAGTGGAGGTCTTGGAGATCCCAAGGCTGCAGCTCTTTGGCTCCTGGCTGGTTGCATCTCCATTTGAAATATTTTCATCAAACTGGTTAACATAGCCTTCACTGCATTATCTTAGTTATTGTGTTCAGACATTTATACTCTACACTTAGTAAATTTAACATGTACCCTTGTAAAATGCACCACATTTTGGCTATTTTATCATCAGTCAATGAATAAACAACTGAAGCCTCACTATTGATGTTAAAAACTTCTCTGATATCCACTTCTTACAGCTTACTGATGAATTCTGAAAGCATTTTTAAAATATGTATTTAAGGAGGTCAGATATCCTTTTTTCTCGCTTGACATACAGAATCCTTCAGTCACCACCTTGTTCCTCATCATCACTGAACAGAGGTGCAGGCTAGAGGTTGTGCTGGGCAGGCACAACTGTCATATGTAGCATCCTGCATGGGAAATTCCTTTTAAAAACCTTCCACACCACTCCCCTGTTCACTCTGTTAGTGTGCAGTTCAATAAGGTGGGGTTTTTTTTGTTTGTTTTGCTTTTATCAAATCATGGCTGTGTACATAAATGCAATCATGGGGTACAATGTGCTGGTTTTATATACAATTTGAAATATTTTCATTGAACTGGTTGACATAGCATTCATGGCATTTTCTTCGTTATTGTTTGCAGACGTTTGTATTCTACATTTAGTAAGTTTCACCTGTACCCTTCTAAGATGCACCGTAAGTGTGGACCCACCAATTACTCTCCCTCTGCCCATCTTCCTCCCTCCACTCCCTCCCTTGCCCCTTTCCTCATGTTCTTGTGCTATAATTGGGTTTTAGCCTTCATATGAAAGCTATAAATTAGTTTCATAGTAGGGCTGAGTACATTGGATACTTTTTCTTCCATTCTTGGGATACTTTGCTAAGAAGAATATTTTCCAGCTCCATCCATGTAAGCATGAAAGAGGTAAAGTCTCCATCTTTCTTT
>CAUYRH010088458.1:0-22495 GCA_963574655.1 Perodicticus potto
AAATGAATTTCAAATAGAACCTGGCATCACGCTGAAGGAATTCTAGCTTCACACTTTTGGAAAGTTTATCAAAATGGCTTCAGAGTAGACTAACTTTACATAGCACATTAAAAAAAAAAAGACATTTATTCAGCATCATGATCAGACTATTACATTTAGCAATCAACAGCATGGGTGCAAAAAAAAAAAAAAATCTACATTAAAACCCTTTGTTGGAATGCTTTCCACTTTCCACAGAACAGAAACTAAAATAACCTGTTATACAATTAGTCACAAATACAGTCCTCGAGTTTTTTGCCCATACACATGAGTATTGTCTAAAACATGTCTTCTTTGTAGCAGCTAGGCCCTGCCACCACTGTGCTTGGCTGAGTTCACAAATCTGTTGTAACCTGTAGCTTCCCTGTCACTTCTCTGGCTCTCCTCTCCTGCTAAGCTTTGTTTCCTGGGAATAATTAAAACCTTCTGCCACTGCCATAGCTACTGCTGCTACTGGAACCACCATAGCCACCTTGGTTTCGTGGTTTGGCAAAGTATTGGCCGCCACCACCATAAGGGCCAGAGCTTCTGCCTCCAAAATTTCCTCCCTTCATGGGTCCAAAATTTGATGACTGATTGTTGTAATTGCCAAAATCATTGTAACTTCCACCACCTCCAAAATTGCTTCCTAAGAATGGAAAGACGGCCTTTGTCTGTTATTTGAGAAGATAAGTCCCAATTCTGCATAGCATTGTGAATAGAAGAAAGCTTTATTATCTGCCTGGCTTCCTCCCAAACTCCTGGTGGCTCTAAATCTTTGTTTCATTCTCCCAGGAAGCTTAAATACAATGATCTAACTTGTCATGACACGAGTTTTTCCTAGTGGCATACATACTCTCTGGCCTTAAGGCCTTTATAGATTCAGGGCCACTGCAAACTTAAGTTCCTTAGACGTATCAACTAAATGTCCTAAGGTCCTAAAGGAGTTAAGATACTAAATCCTGCCATGATGCTAATCTAACTCAAACACACCACTATTCACTTACCCATCTACTTATTTGGGAGTGAGGCGGCCCCAGCTTAAAGCTAGGAGGAGGTAGCATAGCAAGCCTACTTATTTTTAATACACCATGCAGTACACCACACAATGCTTTAAGAGCTTCAAATCCCAATATGGGCATGAACTCTAAAAGGCTGATCTAGCTACCACACCAAGTACTCAGATCACTGGATACCTACCACTACCACCGCCAAAGCCGCCTCCGCCTCCTCCGTTGTTATAGCTGTCATAGCTGCCACTCCCGCCATAGCCACTGCCCTGGTTTCCATAACCCTGTCCACCACTTCCATAGCCTCTGCTTCCTCCAGAGTAACCAGGGCCGCCTCCTCCATAACCACCTATAAGAATACAATTCTTCTCAATAAGACAAAAGTATTTAGCAATAAAGATTTGTGCTATGGCTAAAGGCCAGCTCACAACATGCGTGTTAAGGGCCAAGTTGAACTTGTCATGCACTAGTTTTAGTCTCTACTAGCCTATTCTAAAGGTAGTGTTCGCCAGATATTTTTACCTACACATTCCTTAGACAAACTTACCATCATTACCAAATCCATTGTAACCATCCCCACTGCCACCATATCCACCACCACCACGGCTGCCACCAAAGCCACCTGGAAGAAAACAAAAACTTCAGATTGGGTTAAGTATGTATGACCTGCATTTCAGTTACATCACAGAAAACAAATCTGTACTACACAAAACCAATTTACACACCAAAGACTCATTTATGGTTAGTAAGAAGAACTACATTTAGATAAAATGTAACTTTGAAGTTGTAGGCCAGGGTTACATACTATTGCAAGATACAAAAAGGACAAGTCGAGCAGGGAAATAAAATTTCCATACATACCACGACCACTGAAGTTTCCTCCACGGCCAAAGTTGTCATTTCCACCAAAACCACCTCCACGACCCCCACCAAAGTTTCCAGAACCACTTCGACCTTAAGAGATAAATAAAAGTGTTAAACCATACAGGTCAGAGTAACCATTAAATTACCAATAAGGCTTAATTAAACAACAAACACACCTCTTTGGCTGGACGAAGCACTAGCCATCTCTTGCTTTGACAGGGCTTTCCTTACTTCACAGTTGTGGCCATTCACAGTATGGTATTTCTGAACTGAAAAATTTTCAAGATAAACAGAAGTTATTTTAGGATTTAGAAGACCACAGGGATTTTTGAACCCTTAATAAATTAAAGGCCAGTGATCTCATACTTACTGACAATCTTATCCACAGAATCATGGTCATCAAACGTAACAAAAGCAAAGCCCCTCTTCTTGCCACTGCCTCTATCAGTCATGATTTCGATCACTTCAATTTTCCCATACTGTTCAAAATAGTCTCTTAAGTGATGTTCTTCAGTATCTTCTTTAATGCCACCAACAAAGCATCTTTTTCACAGTTAAGTGGGCACCAGGTCTTTGAGAATCTTCTCTGGAAACAGCTCTCTTTGGTTCGACAACTCTTCCATCCACTTTGTGTGGCCTTGCATTCATTGCTGCATCCACCTCCTCCACAGTGGTGTATGTGACGAACCCAAAGCCCCTGGAGCGCTTGGTGTTTGGATCGCTCATTACCACGCAGTCTGTGAGCGTTCCCCATTGCTCAAAATGGCTCCTCAGACTCTCATCAGCCGTTTCGAAGCTCAACCCTCCAATGAATAGCTTCCGGAGCTGTTCGGGCTCTTTAGGAGACTCTGACTTAGACATGACGGCAGGGGAAAGAGAGACTTTAACGATGCTTCCTCGGCAGCGTCCACAGGCAGAAAGCCGTGTAGGACCTTTTAGACCTGCGATATTGGCTTTTTTATGCTTAGTGACACGGGAAGCCACTGGAAATTTATGAGCAGAGAAGTAACATGATCTAACTCAGAACTGAAAAGAATCCCTCTGTCTGCTTCGTGGAAGCAGGGGAACAATTAGGAAGCAATTGTGTTGATTAAACAGCAAGAAATTACAGTGGCTTAGACCAGGATCACGTTAGTAGAGATGGTAAGCCATGGTCAGATTCTGGACATATTGTCTGATAGATTCCCTGCAGGGGTGTGAGGACCAGAAGGAAAATCACGAATAACTCATGTTTTGTGCTAGAGAAACTTGAAGGATAAACTTGCCATCTATTGAGACGAAGAAGACTGAAGAGGAGCAGGGGCTGAGGTTGGATGTGTTAAACTGGAGATTTCTGTGAGACACCCCAGGAGGGGTGGTGAGCAGGCAGTTGGATGCACAACTTTGGAATTTGCAGGAGAGGCCCAGGCTGGACATGAGCACATGCGAATTTTCACAGTACAGACAGTGTTTCAAATCACAGGCTTGGATAAGATTGTCTTGGAGTGAGAGTAGATGGAAAAGAACCCAGGTCTGAGGACCAAGCCCAGGTGCGGGGTTCTGCACAGGGGAGATGAGAAGGAACAAACACATCCTCCCCCTTGTCTCCTCCTCCTTCTTTTATTTAATTCAGTTAGTTTTCACTTGAACAAAGCTGCTCATAACGCTTCTTTTGGGTTTGTTCTTTAAAAGTAATATGTGCACTTTGTAACTTCAAAGACTTTTAGAAAGAAAAAACACCGAACTCTGGGCTGGGGAAGAGGCCTCGTGGTGCAGGCAGCGAACCAGCAAGGCCGGTGCATCTGGAGATCAAGTTCCTTTTGGGATTAGTGAAATCAAGCTTTTGTTAGCATTCATCTAATGGTGAAATGTCAACTTGAAAACCTCAAAAATCCTTTTATGCTTCACATCTCTTTCTTTTTTCCATCCAACAGAAAAGTTATGTGAAGCCAGAAGGGAGAATCTGAGAAAGGTTTGACTCTTCTTCTGGTGAGATAAACAATCTGTTGTGTCACGGCACCAGTGTAGAAATCCTGTGTTTGAAGAACAGGCTGAGACACAGTGTTACTCAGGATAGTTTAGGGGAGGGCAAAGTAGAGATAGTTCAAACCCCTGTGATAAAGATCTGAGGGTCTCAGTGGACCATGGGTTTTCTATGGGCCAAGTAATGACATGGCTGTTACAAGAGCCAACACAATCAAAGAAGTCTAGTGTACTGGCCACAGGAAACCAGAATCCCCTGAATAAAGAGGCTTCTGGTTGGGTGATACCAGCAGCTCCCTTTGCTATCCTGGGCATTGCACTATGAGAGGGACTTCAGCAAAATGCGTGGTATTCAGTGGATAGAGACCAGCCTGGGACACCAGGAGTTTGGCCTCAGCGGAAGTCTGGGGTATGCTGTAGTCGCCGTCTTCATATGTTTGCTAGGGGATGAGAGAGATTGGTTCTGCATTTCCCCTTAGGGAGAACTAAAGGAGGGAAAGTAACATAGAATTTGTATGATTAGAATGGCCTGCCACCTAGAGTAATGAGCTCTCTCTCTTGAGGAATTCAAGTAGCAGGTGAGTAATCTCTAGGCAGGGATGCTGTAGAGCTCAGATTGAGGTGGGAGCTGATGGATGAGCTTCCATCTGCCACCGTCATGCAAGTACGTACCAAATGGTTAGGGCATGTGTGTATTTTTCTGGAGAGAAAGTCCATAGCTCTAGCCAGGTGTTCAGAGTTAGGGGACTCTAAAAATGCTCAGAAGGTCTGCTGTAGTAAACACCTCTAAGCTGCAAGCCTGTTTGACCTCTGTGGTCTTAGAGCAAGTTCAGTGGTTCTAACTGGCTTGATTACTCCCCATTCCCTGACACAGTGGTCTTACAGAATTGGACAGACTGTGATAGAATTTTAGCTCAACTACCCTCTGTCTTTGCAACACTGGGAAAATCATTTAACTTCTCTTCACCTCAGGTTCTTCATTTGTAAAACAGGAATAATAAAATCTATCTCAAGGGGCCGTCGGGCAATGTAACACCAGTCACCAAGGACAGTTCCTGGCTCATAGTAGGAGGTAGGTAAGCGTGAGGTCCTTTCCTCACTCCTCTGTGATATTTCCTACTGCCTGTCCCACCCACAGCCTTGAAACCCACCCTTATTACAGCCACGACTGTGTGATTAGAGGGGGACACCTGCCCTGAACATAGCTAATGACTTTTGAGACGTGGCTTAAGCAGACAAGGCAAATTTCTTCGGAGAATCTGAAACAGGAGATAGCTGTCAGGAAGGTGGGGGCTGGCGGGGGCTAGAATTGAGAGACCATAGCAAGATACGGGTGCGGTGCGGAAAAAGCAGGGATGGGGGGAGAAACAGATGATAGAGAGAAGGAGGGAAAGACAAAGACAGAGAGAGAGGAGAGAAGGAGAGAGATTGGAAGGAGGGGAGCTCAGAGGAGAAACTGGCCCAGACTTCTCCAAAGATCAGCACTGCCTTCTCTGAATGCCATGCCTGACCCTGGGTGACCCTCTTACCCACACCCATCACACTCCATCCCCCCACTGCAGCTCATGGTTGCTGAATGATGGAGAATCAAGCCTCACCGCCTTCATGCTGTGGCCTCCCAAACCTATCTGGCTACTGCCATGGCTCTCCCAAAGGTCCAGCGGCTTTGCTCACAGCCTCCATCCCCAGGGCCCCGGCCTACTGAATGCCCTGGCCACGCCCTCCTCTCTTCCAGGCACTGACACCAGCTTCCTGTTTCTCACCAGATTCTTTCCCAGCCCTTCATTTTCTGATCTTCCTCGTTCATTTCCCCCCTTTCTTCTCTTTCCTTTAATATGTTCTCTCCCCCGCCCCGAAGTCCTTTCCGTAGCGCTCTTCTGTCTTACACTCTCACCTCAATCAGTTCGCAAGTGCCGGCGACTTCAAGCTTTCCTAGAGATCCGTGTTTCTACAGCCCACCCAGCAGTCTGGACCTCTCTCCAGCAACAATCCTCGCACCTCCACACGGCTAACCATTTGCTGAGCGTCTCAAACTGAATTCCTGCCTTTCTTACCCAATGCGTTCCTCCTCCGTGCTTCTTTGGGGCATTAACTTCTCTCTGTCCAGAGGTCAAGATGTGAGAGTCATCTGTCCTCTTATTTCCATGTCGCGAGTGTGTCGCGTCTCTCTCTTGTCTGCCCACCACTTTTCTGTGGAGCTTTACGTGTTTGAGGGTCCAGGCGTCACCTCTGTTTGGATCCTTCACTGACAACTAAAACTTTTTTTTTAATTAATTAATTTTTTTTTTTTTTTTGAGACAGAGCCTCAAGCTGTCACCCTGGATAGAGTGCCGTGGCATCACAGCTCACAGCAACCTCCAATTCCTGGGCTCAAGCGAGTCTCCTGCCTCTGCCTCCCACGTAGCTGGGACTACAGGCGCCCGCACAATGCCCCACCATTTTTTGGTTGCAGCCGTCATTGTTGTTTGGCGGGCCCAGGCTGGATTCGAACCCGCCAGCTCAGGTGTACGTGGCTGGTGCCCTAGCCCGTTGAGCCACAGGCGCCGAGCCGACAACTAAAACTTAACATGCCCTAGATAAAACTCTGCCCCCTGTTCACTTTCCCCAGGCTTTCTCATCTCAGTAAATGACTCCACTTCACATACAGTTACTCAACCTGGTCGTCCTTGACATCTTCCTCTCTCTCTCAAAGGCCACATTGTTATGGGGTGTTTGGGGAGGACTCAAGCTTGTGTTTGGCCTAGCTACCCCATTACGGCCATGCATCACTCAAAGATTGAGGTACTTCCCTGCCAGCTGGTAGATAGTTGCTGTCCTGAGACCCCTGACTGCTCCCCCTTCGCCCTACCACGTCCTGGAGCTCAGCATAATTTGGCAACTAAAGGGTTGACATCTGGTATGGCAGGGACATAGGACCAGTTCTAGCAGGACTGTCACTGCTTCCCATTCTAGTCGGCCAGCGCCTAGGCCATAAGTGTTGTTAACTATCTCCAGCGTTATTCATTTTGAAGGTGAGAAAACGGACACAGAAGACATGAATTAATTTTCCCACAGTTGGGGAGGGGGGTTTAAAAAAAATCACAGCACCTGGGCCACAAGCCGAGCTCATTTAATCAGATTTTTGGGGGATAGGGCACAGGCATCAGTGATAACTTCCCAGGTGATTCCAATGTGCAGCCAAGTTTGAGAACCAGTGCTTTTTTAGGGCAGTGGTTCTTAGGCCTGGCTTGACATTACTGGAATCATATGAAGAGTTTCAGCAAACCACTTATGCCTGGGGGCACGTCTTACACCGATTAAAACAAAGATTCTAGCATACAGCCAAGGTTAAGAAACTCTGGTCTAGAAGATAAGGGTGTGGGCTTCAGGCTACACTCTGCTTTGCCTCCCTTCTTCACATGCTGGACCCCAGAGGGCTTCTTTGCTTAGGGGGGCCGCGGAAGCTCCTGCAGGAGCTGGTCTTATCCATCCTAGATCATCCAATGTCCTTAGAGAAGAGCCCTCTGCCACTGTTCTTGTTTTGGTTGTAAAATCAAATATCTTGTTGCTAAACCTGCTTCCTGCTCCAGGGGTGAGTAGGAGAGGAAGGGGGGGAGTCATACTTTGTCTATAGATGTTTTGGAACTGATTATATTGAAATTTGCCTCATAAACTCTAAGTCCCACTCTTTTTTCGGTCATAATTTAAGACTTAGAGAAGCATTGCAACCATAGTATAAGTAATCCTAAACCTTTCAGAAAAGGTGTAGTCGGTGCAGGGCTATCCCTGGTTTGTACTCTTTAAAGTCCAGATCATGACAGGTCCCGGCTACTTCCCAAGTAGTATACTTTGAAATGGTTAAGATTTTCCCTTATATGCTATTATCTGTTAAAAAATTTGTAAGAAGTTTGTAGGTTGTTCACAATCTTACATGCGGAAACATCTTTTTTTTCTTTTTAAGGTACTTAGAATCTTCAAAGTCTCAGTTTTTTCTTTCATTATGTCAAATTTCTTTGAAGGAAGGAATAGTTGTTGCCCAAGATTTCTTGCTTTTTTAAAAAATCTGCATTTGATTTATTTGGTTTATTTCATCGCAATGCCTATAGACATATTTTTCTTTAATTTTCTATTTATAAGTCACTTAAAGTTCTATTTATAAGTACTACTGCATAGATATACAAAAGTTATTTGGATATTTATTTTTTTATTTTATTTATTCGTTTATTTTTTTGAGACAGTGTCTCACTTTGTCACCCTCTGTAGAGTGCATGGCGTCATAGCTCACAGCAACCTCAAACTCTTGGGTTCAGGTGATCCTCTTGCCTCAGCCTCCTGAGTAGCTGGGACTACAGGCGCCCACCACAACACCCGGGTATTTCTGTTGTTGTTGTTGTTCTTTTTGTTTAGCAGGACTACGTCAGGTTCCAACCAGCCCTGGTGTACGTGGTCGGCGCTCTAACCACTGAGATACGGACACCGAGCTTAGATATCTAAATTTTACCATTTTTCTTCTCTGCTTTTGGTTTTAAAATATTTCATGTACACAGAAAAGTTGAATAATAATAGTATTGAACATCCATGTTCTCTTCATGTGCATTTGTCCATTTTTTGCTGGCTAGTGATAAAAATGTCCTGTTATTCTAATGAAGTTTTTTTTTAAATAGAAAAATAATAAAAATAGGGCGGTGCCTGTAGCTCAGTGGGTAGGGCGCTGGCCACACACACTGATGCTGGTTGGTTTGAACCCAGCTTGGGCCTGATAAAACAACAATGACAAGTGCAAAAAAAATAATAGCTGAGTGTTGTGTCAGGGGCCTGTAATCCCAGCTACTTAGGAGGCTGAGGCAAGAGAATCTCTTAAGCCCAAGAGTTTGAGGTTGCTATGAGCGGTGATGCCACAGCACTCTACCCAGGGCAACAGCTTGAGACTCTATCTCAAAAAGAAAAAAAAGAATAGTAAAAATAATTACTGTACCCCCTTATGCAGATTCTCTTAATATTGGTATTTTGTCACGTTTCCTTTATCCTTCAATCTACTATCTATTTATCTATTTTTTTCCACTCTGAATTGTTTACAGACTGTGTTCACATTTTGGCAACCATCCCAGTGATGTCCTTTAGAACAAAATAAAACAAAAGATCATTTGTTGCATTCAATTGTTATGTCTCTTTAGTCTCCTTTCATTTTGAATAGCTGCTCTGTCTTATGTCTTTGATGATATTGACTTTAAAAAATATATTTATTTATATTTTTGAGAGAGGGTCTCACTCTGTCACCTAGGCTGGAATGCAGTGACCTCATGATAGTTTACTGCAGCCTCAAACTCCTAAGCTCAAGTGATCCTCTTGCTTCAGCCTCCAGAGTAGCTGGGACTGCAAGTGTTTACCACCAGGCCTAGGCTAGTTTTTCTGTTTGTTTGTTTGTTTTTTTTCTGGAGAGGGGGGTCTCACTCTTTAATCAGGCTAGTTTCAAACTTCTAGCTTCAAGCAATCCTCCCACCTTGGCCTCCCAAAGTGCTAGGATTATAGGCCTGAGCCAGCGCACCTGACTTCAATATTGACATTTTTGAAGAGTGCAGGCTAATTTTGTTGGATTTGTCTTGCGATTATCAAGACTGTCAGAGAAGAGATGCTGCATTCTCAATGCCTCCTATTAAAAGGTACACTATGTCAATTTGTCTCATTACTGGTGATGGTGTTATCTGCTAGTTTTCTGCATGTAAAGTTATTATTTCCCCTTTATTTATTGATTTTATTTTTAATTAATTTTATTTTTTTGAGACAGAGTCTCACTATGTCACCCCTGGTAGAGTGCCGTGATGTCACAGCTCACAGCAACCTCAAACTCTTGGGCTTAAGCGATTCTCCTGCCTCAGCCTCCCAAGTAGCTGGGACTACAGATGCCCGCCACAACACCCCACTATTTTTTGTCGCAGTTGTCATTGTTGTTTAGCTGGCCTGGGCTGGGTTTGAACTCACCAGCCTTGGTGTATGTGGCTGGCACCGTAACCACTGTGCTACGGGTGCCGAGCCTTTTTCCCTTTTATTATTAATAAATATATTGTGGGGAGATATTTTGAGATTATGTATACATCCTACTACTCCTTAAACTTTCGACCAGGAATTTTAGCATTCATTGATTATTTTTGTCCAAACCAACAATTTATATTATGATTGCCAAATTGTGATTTTATAATTTTATCATCCTTCTGCATTTATTGAAATTTTCATTCTACCGTAAAGGAGAGCTTCCCTTCCTCCTCTGTTTATATCATCATGGATTCTCAGATTCTCATTTATTTAACCGATTATAATTCTTTACTATCCATTACTTATTCCTGTGCCCATATTGTCTCAAAATGGGTCAGTGGGAGCCCCTTCTAGTGGTCTTGTCCTTTTGACATCTGTCCATAATTTTTGCTTTTTGACACAATAAGATGCTCCAGGTTCATCTTGTACTTTCTCTGTACCAGCCCTAGATTCACCCATTTCTCCAAGGAACTCTGGTTCCTTTTATTGGAGAATGGAATTTATAACCAAAAATCTGAGCGCAAAGTGAGCACATTGCTATTGGGCATCATTATTTCAGGTCCTATCAGTGGACAGAGCTAGGAAATACATGTATGTGTATACCGTCTGTGTATGGACGTGTCTATACAAATATACACATGCTGTCTATGTTTATGCATCTCTGCCCATGTAAATCTCTATCTATCAATCTTTCTTATTTGCTCCAGTTCCTACAGTTCCAACACATGCGTAGTCTATCCTATTTTCTCTCCTTTCCATGTCTGTAACTCGCTGCTTTGACAGTGAGAAATTTGGGTGTCATTATCCGCAGTATATTTTATAATTTGCTCAATCCTAGAATTCGCAGGAAGTATTTTCAGAGTTGCTGATCCATATGTTTATGGGAAAGGAATCTATATTTCTTTGCAGTTCTTTTCGACTTTAGCCCGAGGGCATCCAGTCCAAATCTAGTACAATCGTTACTTGGAATAATCCTTTTTTCACTCTTCTGTCTATAAACTTCCATTCATGTCCCTCCTGCTTGGCTTCTTGTCTCATTTCCTGACCTGTTTCTCAGGCTCAGAGCCTTTCAGGGGTCTCAGTCAATGCGCGCCCTTCCCAGGTCCCCATCCAGGGGAGGCTGAGGCCTCCTCCACCCTCATCAGTCACCACTGCCCCATCCCCTCACTCGCTTCCAGATACGTTTACTCATGTTTATGTTGACCCTGTCTCTTGTTCTCTTTGTGGCTAAGTCTTTATTTCTTTTTAAGGAATTTTTTGCTATCATTTTAATGTGATCATAAGAGGGAGAAGAGACACCTGTGTTCCTGGTTGGCTGCCTCAAACCCACACCTGGAGACTCTGAGTCAGCAAGATCTAGGTACCAGCAAGCTCCTTGACGTCCCCGGGTCTCAGTTGCCTCATCTAGAACGCGGGGCTGAGAAGCTCCACACCACATGGATTTGTGAGGAGGAACTAGACCTCACAGGTAATGTGGCTGACTCAGTGCCTGGCTCCGAGCTCAGTAAAGGACCCCATCACTGTGTCCTGGGTATGATTCCTGTAGATGTGCTCTCCCATTTGTTCACTTACTCACCTGGGGGCCTGGTAAATGCTGAGTATATTATGGAGTCCCAAAGTATAAAAGGCCAGGGATGTCAAACTCCCAGTGAGGTCAGCCCCCTACCGACAAGCAATGCAGAGCTGGTGGTATTCTTGGCAAGAAGCTGCTTCTCCTTGCTTGACTTCCCTTGGCCCCAGGATGTGCTTTTTACCCGGGATGCTGAAACTTCTTCCTTGGCTTCGGGTCAAACGGCCTATCAGGGAAGCTTCCCTGAGCCATGTGCCACTGTGCCTCTGCTGGCCCACTGCTCTCATGCTGAGGACACATGACTGTCTCTGATGGGAATGAGTGATGAGCTGAAGATTTTGGGAGAGCGAGGCCAAATCCCTGTGTGGCTCCAGGAACAAGGATAAATATAGCCAGAGTAATTGCACATGCTCTTTTAAGGATTAAAAGTCAGCTTTTGGGCAAGCTGTGAAGCTCCATGACCAGGATAGCAAGGGACACAGTTCCTTTTTTAGAGCTGTGGTCGGCACTCTTTGTGCATTGTTGGATCCTGGGCTTCCACGACGCTATTCTCACTTGAGCAGAGGGGTCACCTTCACTGGTCAGCACACCCTGAGGTCAGGGCTGGGTCTAAGGTGTTCCTGCCATCGCATCACCCAACACTGTGTCTGGAACACTAAAGATGCTTGGTAAGATCAGTAGTCCAGTTAACAGTAACATCCCATTGCCATTTTCCTGGCTTTGAAGAATATCGTATAATAGTGACATATGATATCACCACTGGGGGAAGCTGGGTTAAGGGTACATGGGACTCTGTAATATTTTTGCAACTTCCTGTGTGTTTGTATTTATTCAAAAGTAAAAAGTGAAAAAAAGTAACCTTTAATCAGGATCCTGGCAACATTCTTTGACACTTGGGGGAAGCCGAGCTGGAACACGAATTAATTAAATCCCTATTTATAAAAGCAATGCTTTTATTTTGCTATTGCTTTTTAATGTAAACACATGATTTGTGCGTATGATTCAAAACTTGAAATGTCTAAATAACATACACAGTGGAGAGTCTTCACCCGAGCCACGTAGTTCACCTGTCCTAAGGCAACTAATGTCTTATTCATTTCTTGTGCTGATTTTAGAGAGAGATTGTGTGTATGCTACTTACCGACTTATGAATGAATATAAATATACACATACACGTGCTCTCTTTTTTTATTCAAAAGTAGCATTTGATAGACCTTGTTCTGTTATCTTCCTTTTCCCACTTGGAGATTTTCATACCAATATACCAAGAGCGTCTTCATCCTTTTTTGTGGCGGCCTCCATCTATCTTTATGGTCCCCAGTTGCTGGATGTTTGTGTTGTTTCCAAACCTTTTACCTTTTTACCCAATACTGCAATGAATAATCGTGCTCATTTGTCATGTCCTAAGTGTGGGAGTGTGTTCATTGAATAAATTTCTAGAAGGGGAATTGGGTCAAAGGATGTAAACCTTATGATCTTTTTTGAGACAGAGCCTCAAGCTGTCACCCTGGATAGAGTGCTGTGGCATCACAGCTCACAGCAACCTGCAATTCCTGGGCTCAAGTGAGTCTCTTGCCTCCGCCTCCCAAGTAGCTGGGACTACAGGCGCCCACCACAACGCCCAGCCATTTTTTTGTTGCAGCCGTCATTGTTGTTTGGCGGCCCAGGCTGGATTAGAACCTGCCAGCTCAGGTGTACGTGGCTGGCACCTTAGCCTGTTGAGCTATAGGCGCCGAGCCAGAACCTTATGATCTTGATAGTCCTAAGTTGTCCTCTAGAGAGCTTGTTTCATTTTACACGCCACGAGTAATGTGTTTTAGGAAATGCTTGTGTTAATGCTGTGCTTTAAAATAGTTACTAAGTGAGCCCTTTGTGAGTCTAGCCTCTACCCACAGAAAGAAAAATACAAGAAAAGTATAAATCCTGCAATGTTTTATGTGGATCTTTGGCTCAGAGACTCCTGAAGGCCATCCATAAATCTCATGTTAAGAAACCCTGGCTGGAGGGGAGGCAGAATGGTAAAAAGGACAGAGCTTTAGAGACAAACCACCTAAATTCACAGCTCAGCTCTACCATTTACTGGCTGTGGAACATGAAGCAAGTGGTTTTACTTCTTTTTTTTTGAGGCAGAGTCTCACTTTGTCGCCCTCAGTAGAGTGCTGTGGCGTCACAGCTCACAGCAACCTCCAGCTCTTGGGCTAGGGCGATTCTCTTGCCTCAGCCTCCCGAGTACGTGGGACTACAGGTGCCCACCACAATGCTCAGCTATTTTTGTTGCAGTTGCCACTGCTGTTTTAGCTGGCTGGGGCTGGGTTTGAACCCATCACCCTCGGTATATGGGGCCGGCACCCTACCCACTGAGCCACAGGTGCCGCCCTGGTTTACTTCTTCTACCCTCAGTTTCCTTTTTGATGGCCGGGTATTAGGCACTTGCGAGCACACATATGATGCTTTTATGTAAAGCATTTGTACTGCTAGGAATAGAGCTGGTGCTCAGTATAATACATGCCTTGTACACACACACACACACATCATGTGCACACTCACATGCGCATAAAGCCTTAAGTCCGTTTTCAACCTCTGGTTTCTAGTTGTCCCTGCAGTGACCACTGCTGGATTCCCAAAATCAGCCTTGGGAGCAACACTTCCCAAAGCGGGCATCTTTGGACCAACCATGTTAAGAATCCGCTGAAGGCCTTAATTGAAATGCAGATTTCTGGGTCTACTTCAGATCCATGGAATTAGAATTTCTGGAAGAGGAGCCCAGGAGCTTCATACCCGGGGATTCTAATGCACACTGAAGTTAGAGAACTAAAAAGTTCGGTAAATTCCCTCTAGACTCTATACTTGCAGTTGTCATAGTTACCACTTATGGCTTTGCCGGTTCCTGCACATGGTACAGGTGTGGACACTGGAGAGAAAGCATAGCCAGTACCCGAGACAGCCTCCTCTGGTTTCATCTACAAAAGAATAATTATTTAGGAGAGTGGCAGACAGCATGTACTGTACCCCCATCAGGGGCTGCTCTTGTAACAATCAGGCAGGAGAGAGAGTTCAGAATCACCTCCCTGAGCAAGGGGCCAGGATGAAGGCCCTGTAGGCCAGGCTCAGTGGAGAAAGCCTGCCACTGCTGGGTTATTGACCTGTGGCCAGGAGCTGGGAATGAGGACTAAGTGCAGCTCCATAGCCATTGCCAAGAAGGCTTGAGGCCATAGGCCTTGGAGGGCCCATGCCTAATGCCTTTGACCATGACTGTTTAATGCTGTCTGGGTAGCAAGTGATGGTCTAGGGTTAAGGTTCCCTGATAAAAATATTGGATGACCAGTTAATTTGAATTTTAGATAAATAACACTTATTTATTTATTTTAAGATAACTTCTCACTCTGTTGCCCAAGGCTAGAGTGACATGGCCTCAGCCTTGCTCACAGCAACCTCAAACTCCTGGGCTCAAGCAATCCTCCTGCCTTAGCCTCCTGAGTAGCTGGGACTCCAGGGGCCTGCCACAAGCCCAGTTAATTTTTAGTAGAGATAGGGTCTCACTCTTGCTTAGGCTGGTCTAGAACTCTACGCAGGGCTTCTCTATGCTGTCTCTAACTCCAGAAGGGGCTGAAGTCCCCATGTGGATTGCCCAAAGCTTGGAGCTCCACGATCTTGGCCTTGGTTGGTCACTGCACCAAAGTGCAGGTGAAGAGTAGGTAAGGACAGGGTGTGGACTTCCAGGAGAGAGCCAGCCCTTGTCACCTATGTCTGAGCAGGAGCAGGAAGCTAATTCATGCTGATCCAGCCCCGTGAGATCCTGGTACTATGCTAAACACTTGTACATTATCTCATTTATTCCACCTAACACCCCAAAGAGCTAAGTGTTATCAATATTATTCCCACTTTAGAGATGAGGAGACTGAGGCTCCATGATGTTAGGACCACAGAGCTGCTAAGTAGGGGAGCAAGAATTGACACCCCTGGGGTTGGTGCCAAGTCTGGGATTAACTGAGTCTCCTAGGCCTTTCTCTCTGATAATCCCAAGGGTTTAAGGTGGTGGGACCAGCCCCTGCCCCCAAATCCCCAGGACAGGAAACATTCCCAGTTTCTCTTGGCGCTGGCCCAGGGTCTTATCCAGGCTCACATGCTTGCTAGAGACTCCAGCCTGGGAGACAGATCTGCAGAGTTCCCTTCATCCCCATCTGGCCAGGACTGCGTCCAGCAGCACGAGCTGCCGTGGGCACTGCCATCTGCTGTGTGGGTGTCTGTGGGAGCGGCCAGAGTGAGGCCAGCTGGTCAGCTTCCCTGCCCTTAGTCCCCTGGCCCAGGCCAGAGGGGCTCCCGGAGGAGCTCTCAGCTCTCTATCCCGGCCCCACTCAGAGGAGGTTCTGCAGCCAGAGGCTTCTCAGCTCCGAGCTCTGGAGCCAGATGTAACATTGACCTTAAATGGTAAAAGCTCCCCAGAGTGCAGAGAGGCTGGCCAGAGGAGGAAAGGGGAATAACTCAGTTTTAGGTAAGCCTTCCTACATCCTAGAATAACCTGCCTCTTCAGCTGGGAAGCAGAGGGAACGTTCTCCTCCTTAAAGGTACAGGGTGCTGGGATGGGGGCGCTAAACTTTAACTTTCTGGGGGAGTCAGTATTATTGGGTGGCATTTTGGCTGAGTATTTTTATTGTTGTTGCCTTAAGTTTTAAGTAAGAAGTGAATCTTGCCAGTCTTAACTAAAGTATGCTTCCTTTGCTTGCTGTTGGAGAAGAGTGCACAGGGCAGGGTGAAAATGTGGGTCCTGACAGGAGATTGTCACCTTTGGCTTTTCCTCTGGGTCCCTTTGTGGCCATAGAGGGGTTCTCAGATTAGACAAGCCTGCCAGGCAAGGCTTTCTTGCCTCTGGGCTTCCTGTGTCTCTCTCCCTGCGCTCCCACCTTGAACCTGGAGCTGGCCCAACATGTCTCCATTCTTGACCTGCCTCTATTTCTGTCTCTGCCCCTTCATCCCGTGTTCTGGCCGCAGCCCCCATTTCTAATCTCTATCTCCCTCTCTCGTTTTGTCTCTAGCTTCCCCCAACTGTGTATTTTTACTACTCCTTAGAGGGGCGCCTGTGCCCTGGCCTGTGCCCCAGCCCTGCTCACCTCCAGGCTGCCGCGTTGAGATTATTCCTAGAGTGAGCGGCACTGGGACTGGCTTTTTCCAAAGGGAAAGCTGGTGGGAGCCAGAGGTCGGAGAGAGGCCCAGCTGTCTTTCTCCCTCCTGTCCAGAAACACCTGTGAAAGTCTAGAGAGGCTCTACCATTTGAGTCAACAGCAGCGGGGTCTGGGACTCCCGGCCAGCACCCCAGCTTCCCAGAGCTCAGCGGCTGCTGTCTTCTGAACACTCTTCAGGCTGCTCATTAGGGGGACAAAGTAGTCCAAGGGCTCATCTGAGTGGGATCTTTTGCTGAGAAAAGGAGGAAGCCTCCCAGGACTGTTAGGCTGGGGGCACCAGGGAGTCAGGCTCTGGGGATAATGACATACAAGTTGGAGCTATTTATACCTCAGCCCCCTTCTCCTCCCCCCACTATTTTTATGTTGGTAGGAACTCAGGTTAACTGACTTGCCTAAGATCATACCACCAAGAAGGGTAAGAGCTGGGATTCAAACCCAGGTCTATACAACTCTAACTCAGGTGCTCCTGCCTCTCAGTGAGGGTATGCTTCTGCCTCCAACAGTGTCTTGTGATTTTTGACTTAATGGACAGAACAGTTGTCATTGTCGTGTTCGCTCGGTCCAGGGTTCAGTAGTATGTGGGTGTGCATATTGGGGGGTGCTGTTTGTATTCACAGTTGATGTGCTTTCCTCTGTGTTTGGTAGAAAGTCTAGTGCCTTCTAAGTTTGTCTGGGAGGAATAACTATGTGGTAATTGCTACGACATGATCAATTATTCACATAAACGTTTTCTAAAAGAAAATAAAAGAGCAGATACAGAGTTCTTATCATGTATTGGACACCATTCTACACCCTCTACTCCCACAGCTCTACAGAGCAGGGGTTTTTCTTGCCACCCTCATCTTGCAGATGGGGGCATTCTAGCAGAGAGTGGCTGCTCAACTGGCATTCGTGACAGTACAGAGACAAGTGCCCGCTCCCTTCCAACAGTGTGGCTGAGGCTTTCCACAGGGATTTCGCATGTCACTTAGAGCAGTGAGATGAGGGACACGTCTTTACCTCAATTTTGTGGGCAAGGATGCTGGGGCTTGGGGCTGTTAAATGACTTGTCCAAGCCCACTCAGCCACCCAGCGACAAAGCAGGGAGTTTAAATAGTATCTTGTGTAAGGAAGTTAGGGCCGTATGGGATGAGGGGTTCTGTGAGTCTATGAGAAGTCAAAGTCCTTGCCCCACGGGCTGAACTATACAGAATAGGCTCTCAGCCCCACTTCTTTCCTCTAAGCCCTTATAAAGCAGGTGGATGGGCGCCCATACCTCTGGCAGAAGCAGATTAGCCCCTTGAGAACAGAATCCCCTTCTTTCTATATGTCCAGCACCAGAATGACGCCAGAAGTATACTAAGTGCTCGGGATCATTCTTTTGGCACTAATAAGTGGGCTTAATGCTCATAGGTGGCTTCTGGTTAAACTAGAGCCCAGATTTATTTGCACATGTGCCCGATTGTCAGACTCATCTATTTTGAGTTGAGCAGCAAGGTGGGAGCCTCAAGTTATCTGCTCCTCCCACCCCACCATCTCCCGGGTAGCCCCATAGAGGCTGGGCTGTCCCTCAGCAGTCCTCTGTGTGGCTTGGCAGTCGGCAGAAGAATTCTATTTGCTGAGGAGAAGCAGAGGCCTGGGTGGATGGGGAAAAGGGAGCTAGGAGCCCCAGACTCTGCCCCTGCCCCTTGGGGGAGCTATTGGAGTTGGGGGAAGGAGATGGAGAATTTCTCATGTAGTAAATGTATAAGGAAAGAGGGGAGGAAATTGATAAGATCTATGCTAGATTATTTAATTTAATCCTTGAGTTAGCGATGCCAATGTCACGGCTCCAAGAGAGTCATACAGCTGGTCGTTGGTAAACAGGGATTCCGGTTCAGGACGCCTGGGTCCAAAGTGGGCACTTCCGTATTAGATGTCACTCTGTCTCTAGTTAGTAACTTGGGTCCTAGAGGCAGTTATGGAGTGTCACAGTCCAAATCATGGACAAGCCACAAATAGAGGGAAAGGGGATGTCATGTTTGCCCAGTGAACCTTGGAGGCCAGACTTTGAGTTGAGGCCATAGCCCGGGTTAGCCTCACCGATGGTCTTTCAAACCCAGAGTCTTAGCAGAGGCAACCTGTGCCCTGACCTTGCACAAGCCCCACCTTTTCTGCAGGGGAGATGGAAAGCAGGGGACAGACAGAAAATGTTCTTTCTCAACTGGCAACAGATGTTTAAACAAGAAAAAGTTTGCTAAGGCTAGGCTTACTCTGGTTACTTTCTTTCTATTACTTTTTTATTTATAATTTTTATTTATTTTTTCCTAGTAATAAAAGTGATGCATGTTTCTCACTAAACTTTCTTGGAAAATAAGACACGAATGCAAGACATGAATGCAATAATAGACATGAATGCGAATAAGAAACTCAGAAATAAATATAAAGAAATTAAAAATCCCTCCAGAATCCCATCACTCAGAGATAAATATTATGGTATGTTTCTTTCTTTACGTTTCTTTCTATTTTGTAAAACGAGGGTCTTACTAGATATGTGATTTTGTAGTCTGTTTTTTTTTTAACGGAGCAATCTATCATAATCATTTTCCCCTATCATTAAAGATTCTTTAAAACAAGATTTTTTCTCAATGGTTGTATACTACAAGGACTGTCTGGAAAGTCTCCAGCCATGTAACATGAAAAATAGAGACATACATGGCTGGAGACTTTCCAGACGGTCTTCCCATAAAGTCATATTAGCTGTACAACAGTTTAATCATCATTCCTCTGGGGGTTTTACAAATGTGGTTTTCCTCTGGGGACTATCCCAGCGCATATACAACATGACAGACATTTACAGTGTTTGGAAACTCAGCTCGCAGAGGTGGGCTTGTTCTGATGATTATAAGCGGGATACTGACCCAGCCTTCAACGCAAAATCACAGGGTAAGAACATTATTTCTTCTGAAGTTCTTTGCAAACCCTTCAGTCAAGGAGAAAGCCTCTGCTGGAAGTTGGGTGACCAACAATCCAGGGTTATCCAGGAATGTGAATTGCCACAGGACTTTCAGTGCTAAAACTGGACAAGCCTCAGGCAAAGCAGAGTTGGTCACCCTTATTGTGTATTCAACATTCTTCTGACCCCTGCCTGTCTCCCTTCTTGAGAAAATGAGAACAGACCTTGGGCATGAAGCCTTTGGTAGGCAATGGCTAAGAATTTAATAACGGCTTTCATTTTATTTATTTTTATAACTCTCTATTTGTGGTAAGTGGTACTGATTTTTCCATTTAAGGCAGGGATAAAAAGTTTCCCTTTTAAATAAACGTAGTGACAGTGGTGGCTAACACCGAGGGCTCACTGTGCCAAGCACTGTCCTACATTTTACCTTCAGAAGCTTGTTTTGTCCTGACTGCAACTCTCTGAAGCAGACCCTGCCTTATCCTTGTTATTCAGATTGGGAAACTGAGGCACAGAGAGGGTAAGGAACTTGTCCAACACAAAGCTAGGAAATAGCAGAGCCCAGATTTCAGTCTTGTCTTTCTGGACCGTTGCTAGGGAAATTAAATGGAATATTAAGTAAATAAACGTCTAGGTGGTCACCAACATGGCAATAATTGTGAGTGGTATGTGAATGACTCAAGTTTAGGAAACATTGGTTTGGTGGAGATCAAGGTTTTATGGGTTTGGTGGAATCGAGGCATCAGTGAGTGGAGGGTGTGGGGAAAGCTGAGCCATCTCAGCAAAACCGAGAGGAAGTTAGGGACCTGTGGGAGAGGCTGGCAGGAATGATAACAGGCATGCTCACAGTCCGTCTATAGGGGAGGGGACATCCAAAGACGTCCTGCTGACAGGCCAACCTGGAGGATGTTTCCAGAGAGCCCAAGCTTCCCAGTTCATCACAAGAAGAAAGCCTGAGGACGTCCTTGACGTTGTCACACAAGTGTGATGAAAGGAGCCCTGGGCCCCGGAGTCAGGAGCCAGCTTGGTGCTGACTAGCTCTCCCCTCAGGATGACAGTGGGGAGAGGGCTCTGGTGCTGGAGGCAACGTGGTGCCCTGGTGGAAAGCACAGCCCGGAGTGACTGCAAGGCCCGTCCCTGACCGGTGGTGCACCCCGAGCTGCATTTGATGACTCGGAGCCTCGAGTTCCTCTTCTGTAATACAGGGTGAATTTCCTTTATCTAAAGTACTTGCGACAAGAAGTGTTTCCGATTTTGGAACTTTTTGGATTTTGGACTACAGCGCGTTTACATTACACTTACCTGGGTCAGCATTCCCAGTCTGAAAATTTGGAAGCTGAAATGCTCCAATGTGCATTTCCTTTGAGCATCATGTTGGCGTTCAAAATGTTTTGAATTCTGGAGGGTTTCTGATTTCCAATTTTCAGATTCAATGCTTGACCTGTACTGCTAGTGCCCACTTTGCAGGGTTCAATCTCTCGGCTCCGGGTCTATCAGCAGCACCTGGTTCACATCAGTGATTACTATTTCTCGCATTCACCTGTCCCCTTCCAGAGATTCCCATCAAGAAGACATCTGCACTGGGTTTGAGACTCTGACTGTCCATAATCCTGGCTCCTCTTCTCACCTCCATAAACACCCATCCATAAAGTGGTGGATTTATCCTCTGGGCAGGGTTTCTCAACCATTTTTAATCTCACAGCGCACTGGAACCTATAGTTAAGTTTCTGCTGCACACTTACATTAGGTTGATTTAAAAAAAAAGAGTAAAAAATGTATACTTACGGTGGTTTGATCTTTTCCAAAATAATTTAATTAACGATCTTGAAAAAATTCATGGCACACTTAAGATCCTCTCATGAAACATCAGTGTGCCGTGGCAAGCTGATTGAAAATCACTGCTCTGGAGGGTTGGCCATGGGTACCTAGTGGAGTCTTTAAGGAGGCCCAATGGATAATACCTCCTTGCTTAAGTTCTAAGGCCTAATATCACTCTTATGATTGACAAAGCTGCTATTGGAGAACGTGGGTTTTGTCAACAGGCAAGTAGGCTTTCTACTGTTTGCATTGAGCAGACTCAACCCCCAGCCTTATGGAGTGCTCTGCAGGAAGGCAGAGCCCTTTAAATCTTAAGAGTATGGAGGAGGAGAGGTGAATGCTTATCCGCTGTAGCTGGTTCATTCCCTAGAGAAAGGGAAGAGGAAGCGCTGAGCATGAGAGCACTTCTCGGAACTCACCATCAGACCCATTTTCCAGAGTGGAGCCAGGAGCACTATGCTCTTGGGTACTACTCTGCAGTGAAGTCCCTGGTCCCTGCAGGGACTGGCGCCTGGTGAGATTTGTGTCATGCCCTAGTAAAGTGTTTTTCAACCTTTTTTATCTCATGGCACACTTGAACCTATAGTTAGACATTTGCAGCACATTTAAATTATGTTGATTAAAAAAAAAAGTAGGCTCGGCGCCTGTGGCTCAGCGGGCTAAGGCACCAGCCACGTACCCCTGAGCTGGCGGGTTTGAATCCAGCCCGGGCCCACCAAACAACAATGGTGGCTGCAACCAAAATAAAAAAAATGGCCGGGAGTTGTGGCGGGCGCCTGTAGTCCCAGCTACTTGGGAGGCAGAGGCAAGAGACTCGCTTGAGCCCTGGAATTGGAGGTTGCTTTGAGCTGTGATGCCACAGCACTCTATCCAGGGTGACAGCTTGAGGCTCTGTCTCAAAAAAAAAAAGTAAAAAAATAATGTACTTGCTGTTTTGAACTTCTTTTGGAAATAATCTAATTAACGAATCTTTATTTATTTATTTATTTTGTGGAGACAGAGTCTCACTCTATTGCCCTCCGTAGAGTGCTGTGGAGTCACAGCTCACAGCAACCTCCACCTCTTAGACTTGAGCGATTCTCTTGCCTCAGCCTCCCAGGTAGCTTTTTTTTTTTTTTTTTTTTGAGACAGAGTCTCTCTTTCCCCT
>CAUYRH010088461.1:0-14293 GCA_963574655.1 Perodicticus potto
AAATCCCAAAGCTAAAGAATATACATTTTTCTCTTGATCCCATGGTATGTACCCCCAAATCAACCACATCTTAGGATACAAATCAAACCTCAGCATAATTAAAAGAATAGAAATTATACCTTGTATCTTTTCAGACCACAATGCAATAAAGGTAGAACTCAACTTCAACAAAAATCTTCATTCCCACATGAAGACATGGAAACCAGACCACCTTATGCTGAACAATAGTTGGGTCAAGGAGGACATAAATGAGGAAATATTAAATATATCAAACATAACAACAAGAAGCCACAAGCTACCAAAATGTGTGGGACCAAAAGCTACCAAAAAGCTACCAAAAGCAGTCCTAAGAGGGAAATTTATCACATTAAACTCCTACATCTAAAAAACAGAAAGAGAGCATATCAACAACCTAATGAATTATCTCAAGAAATTGGAAAAAGAAAACAAATCAAATCCAAAATCTAGCAGAAGAAGAGAAATAACAAAAATTAAGTCAGAAATTAATGAAATTTAAAATAAAAGAATCATTCAGAAAATTAATGAAACAAAAAGTTGGTTCTTTGAAAATTAAATAAAATCAATATAGCATTGGCCAGATTAACTAGAAACAGAGAAGTAAGATCACCAATAGCCTTAATTAGAAATGAAAAAGGGGGAATAACAGCAGATATCACAGAGATACAAGAGATTACCTGTAACTACAACAAAAAATATCTATGCCCAGAATTTGACAATGTGGAGGAAATGGACCAATACTGGAAGCTCATCATCTCCCTTGACTTAACCAGGAAGAAATAGAGCTCTTGAAGAAACAAATATGAAGCATTGAAATTTAAGAAACATTAAAAAGCTCCCAGCAAAATAAAGCCTTTGCACCAGAATTCTACCAAACCTTCAAGGAAGAGCTTGTATATATACTGCAGAACCTATTCCAAAACAATGAGAAAGAAAGAACCTTCACCAACACATTCTATGATGCACATATCATCCTGATACCAAAACCAGAAAAGGACTCAACTAAAAAGGAAACTACAGACCAATTTCACTATTGAACATACACGCAAAAAATACTCAATAAAATCCTAGCAAATAGATTACAGCTACTCATTAAAAAATATATATACATAGTGATCAAGTATGCTTTATCCTAAGGAAACAAGGTTGGTTTAACATATGCAAATTCATAAATGTAATTCACAATATTAATAGAAATAAAAATAAAGACCATATGATCCTTTCAATAGATAGAGAAAAAGCATTTGATAAAATTCAGCATCCTTTTCTAAGAAGAACACTTAAGAAAATAGACATAGATGACACATTTATTAAACTAATGAAGTCATCTATGACAAACTCATAACCAATATCATACTGAATGGAGCAAAACTGAAAGTTTTTCCACTTAGAACTGGAACAAGACAAGGATGTCCACTATCACCACTGCTGTTCAACATAGTTCTAGCCAACACAATAAGGCAAGAGAAGGATATTTAAAGACACCTAAATTGGTGAAGAAGAGCTCAGAGACTTAGGAAACCCCAGAGACTTCACTGCAGTAGTCCTGAAAGTGATCAAGAAATACAGTAAAGGGGCTGGGCATGGTGTCTTATACCTATAATCCTAGCACTCTGGGAGGCTGAGGCAGGTAGATTGCCTGAGTTCAGGAGTTCAAGACCAGCCACAGCAAGAGCAAGACCCTATTTCTAAAAACAGCTGGATGATGTGGCAGGCACCTGTAGTCCCAGCTACTCAGGAGGCTGAGGCAAGTAAATCACTTGAGGCTAAAAGTTTGAGGTTGCTGTGAGCTATAATGCTACTGAACTCTACTGAGGGTGACAAAGCTGGACTCTGTCTCAAAAAGAAAAAATAAAAGAGAAAAAGAAAAGAAATACAGTAATGTCTCAGAGTATAAAACCAATATCCACAAATAAGTAGCCTTTATATATGCCATAATAGTCAAGTTAAGAAGCAAAACAAGGGCACAAGACCCTTCACAGTAGCTTCAAAGAAAATGAAATACCTAGGATTATAATTAACAAAGGAGGTGAAGGATCCCTACAAAGTGAATTATGAAACCCTGAGAAAATAGCAGAAGACATTAACAAATGAAAGAACATACCATGCTCCTGGCTGGGAAGAATCAATACATTAAAATGTCTATTCTACCTAAAGTATTAATCCCACATTTCCCGCATTTAATCCTGCATTTCCATTAGTAAGCAGAAGAAAAGATCTACAGATTTAAGGCAATCCCCATTAAAATACCAATATCTTATTTTGAAGAACTTAAAAAAAATAGTTTTTCATTTTGTGTGGAATCTGAAAAAAACCACACATAGCCAAGGCAATTGGCAGTAATCAAAACAAAGCCACAGGAGTCCTCGACCAGACTTCAGACTATATTGCAAGTCCACAGTGATCAAAACAGCATGGTATCAGCACATAGACATTTGGAACTGAATAGAAAACCAAGAAATGAAGCCAGTCTCTTATATCCATCTGATATTTGATAAACCAAACAAAAGCATACACTGAGGAACAGAGTCCTTATTCAGCAAGGGGTGCTAGGAGAACAGGATGACTACATGTAAAACACTGAAACTGGACCCACACTTTTGCCACTTACAAAAATTGACTCAAGATGGATAAAAGATTTAAATTTAAAATGTGAACTGTAAAAGTCCTGAAGAAAGCATGGGAAAGATTAATTGAAGAAGACTTCATTGGCAATCACGACAGTAACAAAAATAAACAAGTAGGACATAATTAAGCTGAAAAACTTCTGAACAGCTAAGAACACAACAATTAAGCAAATAGATAACTTTCAGAAAGGGAAAAGACATTGTATATTACGAATTTGACAAAGGATTAATAACTAGAATCTACAGAGCTCTCAAACTAATCAACAAAAAAAGAGCGAAAGAATCTCATCTACCACTGGACAAGAGATATAAACAGAATGTTCTCTGAAGAAGACAGACAAAAGGTTAACAAACTTTGAAAAAATGCTCATCCCCCTTGATCATTGGAGAAATGCAAATCAAAACCACCCTTGAGAGATCACCTAACCCTAGTGAGAATAGCCCACATCACCAAAATCCCAAAGCTGCGGATGTTGGCATGGATGTGGAGAGAAGGAAACACTTTTACACTGTTGGTGGGGCTGCAAGGAGTATGGAGAACCTTTAAAGAACTCAAAATAGACCTTTCATTTTATCCCGCATTTCCATTAGTAAGCAGAAGAAAAGAATCATTTTATCATAAGGACATTTGCAATAAAATGTTTATCACAACTCAGTTTATAATTGCCAAAGATGCAGAAATAACCTAAGTGCCCATCAACTCAGGAATGGGTTAATAAACTATGGTATATACATACCATGGAATACTGTTCAGCCATAACAAAAGATGGAAAATTTACATCTTTTTTATTAATCTGGATAGAGCTAAAACACATTCTTCTTAGTTAAGTATCAGAAAAACAGAAAAGCAAATATCCAATGGACTCAATACTAACAGGAAGCCAGTAGATGTACTAATTAATACATGCCCACACAAGAAGAAAACTCAATTCAATTTAAATTGGAGGGAAGGTGGAGGAAAGAGAGGGGTTGATGTGCTCCCATCTAATGGGCACAATGTAAGGATGTATGGCACATCTCCTGGGTACAGGACACAACTACAATAGGGACTTTATCTAACAAATGCAAACATTGTAACCTAGTTGTTTATATCCTCATATAAATCTGAAATTTCAAAAAAAAAGACATCACCCCAGCTAAATCGGGAATTTTCCAAGGAATAGAGAGAGTAGTTTTGTTTGTTTTGAGAATGTCTGCAGATCCTAGATTCAACCAAGTACTTATGTTAAAGAGTCTGATGAAAACAGGGACCTCGGGGCGGCGCCTGTGGCTCAAAGGAGTAAGGCACTGGCCCCATATGCCAGAGGTGGCGGGTTCAAACCCAGCCCTGGCCAAAAAAAAAAAAAAGAAAGAAAAGAAAACAAAGACCTCTTGAGATATTCTAAATGAGAAATAAAACAATTCAAAACTTGACTAAAAATTTTTCCTACTATTTTCACTAAAAATATCCAAATTTGGGTTTTTCTTATTTGAACAACTCAAATCCATTTAATTCCAAGTTTTCTCTACTCTGTTCTACTTAGCTGCCATAGTCACCTTTACAAAGTAGTACATTGAATGCCCTGACAGCCCCTTCCATGATTCCCTATAGACTTATTCTGACATTTAAGATTCTCCAAAATATAATCCCAACCATTTTATGCTACTTTTACTCCATGTAGATACCCAGTAACTCAAATACGTTTCGCATTGTAAAAATACCTGAATATGCTAGGTCATTCTGCTCCTGATTTCTCTTTGGAATGACAGTCTTCTTCCTACCTTTCACAATAGAAACTTAGCCCATACCTCAAGGTTCATCTACCCTACTCTTGCCTATCACTAGGTGGACTCTATCTCCACCTCAAAGCACTTTATACACTTTATGATACTTTTAATACTGTGCCTGGAAATTTAGGTTTTATTTTGGTGTTTTATTGTGGTTTTTAGGCAGTGGGGTACTTACATAAATTTCCTTTCTGAAATGTTCTTATTTCAAGGCAGGAACTGGGTTTTACTCATCTTTAGAACAATAGCAGCTCTCATATATCTGTTGAATAATGATGACTTCTTTCTGATTTCTCAAGGCATCCCCAGATATACATGAATTGTGGAATTGTGGAAAGACCATAACAAAAGCTAAGCTGTGTTAGTTTAGTTAAATAATTTAATCTCTTATGTAGAAACACATCTACAGTTACTTTCCAAATTGTTTGTGGTTTTAATACAAATAGCTACACAAGAGGCTTCTTTTTAATTTCTATACTCTGGAAAATGTCATTGTTGACATATCTGTTTACTCATTTTTTTCTCAACATTGTGAGCACTAACTAGGTGATAGTTTCAACAACAAAAAAAAAAATAAAAGAAAGTCATACAACTTGGTATATATTCATTCATCTTTGGTTTAGCAGTACAAAACAAAAGTCCCAAATTGTTTTACAAAATGGTATATTTTACTTAACTTTGATAACTTAAATTACTATTCTTTCAATTCCTTTTTATCTTTAAAACAAAAAAAAATTTTTTTGAGACAGTCTCACTCCATTGTTGACCTGAGCTAGAGTGCCATGCTCACAGCAACCTCAATCTCCTGGGCTCAAGTAATCCTCTCGCCTTAGCCATCCAAGTAACTGGGACTATAGGTATGTGCCACAACACCCAGATAATTTTTCAATTTTTTAAATAGAGACAGGATTTCACTATTACTCAGGCTCATCTTGAACTCTTAAGCTGAAGTGATCCACGTGCCTCAGCCTCCCAGAGTGCTAGGATTACAGGCTTGAGACACTGCACCCAGACCAAATATTACGTTTTGCCCTATTTAAGTCTATAAATTGTCGCAAGTCCCTTTGAACACAGATGAAGGACAAATAGAGAATATTAATGACGCATCTGCTAATATTCATCATCTAAATGACTTGAAAGTGCCACAGATCATATCACTACCTATGGAAAGGACTCTGAGATATATCCTGCTCCATTTGAAAACAAAGGGTGAATAAGATAATGTTGTCAAGTTTCTTCCCTTTTTTGCTGCAGTGAAACATCAAGAATTTGGGCACTGAGAACATTTAGCCATTAATGATCCCACAGCACAAATCATCTAAAACGAAATGCTCATAATCCAAACACCTTGGCCTAATGCCAAAGAAAGTAATTACATCCAGTCTACCTGAAATTCCCAGGGCAATGAGATCTGGGATCTGGTGTTGTCTCCTGCTTAGCTGAACTATTATCCAGGATCATTGTAGATAATGGAACAGCTGTTAGATTTGACTGACTTCTACTTTATTCCAGTTTGGGTAACTAAAATGCCTCTGTAAAAACTTATTTAAATAAGAACTTGCACAGTTATGACCTAGAGATTACTTCATCTCCCTCTAAGACCCCGGAATTCTGATGCTGAGAAAATACACTGATGGGGTTATATAACCTCAACATTACAAAGAGCTCCATGGCATTGACATATTTTAAAGGACTGCTAGGAATTCATTTTCATCATCTTTATCAGCGTAAAGAAAAGCCAGTGGCATGTTCTACAAAGACTCACTAGTTTCTTCAATGACAATAATTTATAACCCTAGGATGAAGCACATGTCATATTTTTGTTTAATGAATGATTCTAAATCATGTGCATGAGAAATTATGATACCTTTTATAGATGGTTCTTAATAATATCATAATTTTCTTTTCTTCTTTGCATATCAGGACCGCATATCAGTTATTAATTCCTAATCCTAGAATTAGAAACCTTTTGTGTATTTTACTGAATGCCATTTATAATTAGATAATGTGGTAAACTGCTAGAGGAGAAACTCTTAATGTTGTCTTCTCTCCAAGATATTTATTTTCTATTTTATAAGCTGCAAATAAAAGCAGCTAAGTCTTTGTCTGGGACTATCAGTGGAAGAGCAAGGAAAAGTGATGAATACAGAATGGCTCCCAAAAGGAATAGCTAATTATTGTTAGCATTTATGGGGGACCTCACTATGTACCAGGCACTAAGTTAAAGATACTATGTGATCTCATTTTATTGTTACCAGAATCGTATAAAGCTTTTAGCATTCTCAGTTTAATGAAGAGGAGAATCAGGCTTTTAAAGGTAAATAACTTGCCTAGTATTACAGTTAGAAAGTGGTAGAATCAGGATTTAAAAATCAGACAGTCTGACTCCAAGTCTATAAGGTAGACATTAGGAAAATTTCAAACATCATAATTTCTTAGACTGTTTTTAAAAACTGAAATACTATAACAGAAACCAAGCAAAACTCTCAAGTCTTTTGTAAAAAAAAAAAAAATGCCATTATATTTTAAAATAGTCAAAAGAACTAGTTAGCCACATAAAATAATAATCATTGTTCCACCAAAGGTTCAAATGCAAGGACAATTCAGTTACTGTGCTTTCAGAGGGTTTGATTAGATATAGTTTATTTTGAGTAGGACATTCAGAAAACTGGTACTGTTTTTGCACTTGGATTTGAGCAAAGAGGAAAAGAAAGTAGACAAGGACTTACTGAAACACAATATTTTAGGGATTTTTTTATAACTATAAAATAGTTAGTAATACTCGGAATGCTGCAACAAGAAGACCAGTAGTACCTGATCATAAAAAAAGGTTCATCTGTGTTCACTTTCTTTCATTGAGACATTAAAGGGAGTGAGCAAATACGATCAAAACAGTTGTATTTGAGCCTTCTGGAAAAATCTAATTGGCATTTTGTTTTGAGTTCTTGTTTTCCCCTTTTGTTGTTGTTTTCTAACCATAGCTGTCCACAAAATCCATTAAGTAGGGTCATTTACTACTTGTATATTTCACTTATTTAGGGCTTGCTGCATTAATAAAAGAGAACAGGAAAAGAAAAAGAAACTAATCCTGTGAAGGAATTTGAAAGCACACTTTCTTCTGGCAGGTATGCTTTAAAATGGGCTGGGTGGGAAAAAGGTTTTATTGAATCAGTGGTATTTCTTTAATTTTCCATGTCAGGTCAGCCAAAAATCTCTCACAAATGTTTTTAATTACTCAAAGTTAGCTCTTATTTTCTAAGGCAGTAGTTTATAAAATTTGGCATGCATTGGCATCACCTGAAGAGCTAGTGAAACCAGATTGCTATTTCCCCCATCCCTAGAATTTCTAATCAGCATTTTTAGAGTGAGGCCATAGATTTGTCTCCCGACAAGTTCCCAGAGGATGCTTGATGCTACTGGTCTGTGGACAATACTCTGTGAAACACTCCCAAGTTATGTAGAGGCATCCTTTTGCCATGCTCACACCTTTGAAACATGTAGTCTTTTTTTAATCCTACTTTCTACTTCTTTTTCTGCTGTGCTGCAATTTCCACAATCTTGAACTATGTAACTCACATAGTATTATGAAGATTTTGTGGTCATAATCATGGGCGACTCGCTCAAGTCTATGCACCTGTCCCAATCTTTGCTAATCAAGATATTTCACTGGCATTTTTAAAAATTGAGACCAAAAATATGCAAATATTTCTTTCTCAGATGTAAGAGTCTCAAAGTATGAAAGGTAGGATCACTTGGTAACCATATTTCTTTTATGTGATGAAGTCTAGTCTGTAGGTCAGAAGATGAAGCAATTTATGTGGTGAGAAGTAGAGGTGACAGATGGAAGAAGGGCATTAGAAGGTTGAGTTCTAGATGTCCCCAAAGTACCATTACGCCTCTGCCCTTCTTGTTATTTGGTTAAATGAAGTACCCCAGTGATCTGCTAAGCAAATTTTTTTTCTTATCACCGGCCAGAATTGGCTTTTCGTTACTTACTATTGAAAATACAACAGCTCTTTTGTCTGCACTTGTCAATGCATACACATTTATTTCTTTTAAGTAGTTAAAATCGTGTAGAAGCAAGTAGCAAATCAGCGAGATTTAATGTATAATTAAACTGGTTCTTAGAAACACATCCCAGATCACTTGACTCAGAAACCATGTTCCTAACAGGTTTGACAGGACTTGAGAGAAACAAATTGTCTTGCCCACATGGTTTGTTCAAGGTCACCATTATTATATAGAGAGTGGGACCCAATCTCAGTCTCCGGATAGCAGCAAGACCTCTAGGAACCACAAGGACTAGTCCTGAAATAAGACAATGATGTTCTGCAACAGGGTAAGAAAACATATATGGTCCTGGAACTCAGCTTGCTTTTCACTTTGAGGAGTCAGAGTGACCAACTCCTCCTGGGTTATCCAAGACTACCCTGGTTTTTAAAATATAAATCTCACATCTCAGGAAACTTCTCAGTCCTGAAAAAACCTAGACATTTGTCCAATCCACTATTTATTCAAACAGTGATTCTCTGCCCTTTGTATTTGGGAAACTTAGTCTTTCAGAACGGAAGCTTATTAAGAAAATCTGATGGCCTCGATTTTATGAATAAACATCCTTCTGATGAAAAACCTCAAGAAATCCTTATGTAACTACCCACTCCTAGCCCTTTATGATCTGTACCCATATTGTTTTACAGACTTTTTCCCCCACATTGAAAACCAAACTTAGTCTTTTCTTTTTTTTACATTTATCTGCCTCAGTTAAAAAACTGTCTTCATCTAGACTGATCAGTGCTAATCTGCAGAAGCTAAAGATGTTCATGTATTTCTTTGACTCTTACTACTCTCCATTTCCATTCGAAATTCACCTTAACATATAAAAGACTACTAAAATGTTACTTCTCTGGTAGTATTTGGTTTTTAATAGAAGACACTTATTAAGCTAAATCCTTAATCTCAGAGAAATTTCAATCACTGAAATTTACAAATCAGTAATAGGCCCAAACTGAATCAATGCTAATTTTGAATAATATTATATTAGGAGATGTGTTGTCTTATATTCTGATGAAATTATCATTTAACCAAATGTGTCAGGTCCTCTCAAATATACCAAAGTACAGAGTCAGCATTCATCAAATACTTGCTGAATGAATAAATATATGCCTATGTGACATCTTGAATATAGAAGCTTCTGAAAAATAATCAGATGTTTTTTGCCACAGTCACCCATCATTTCTGGGTGAATGTAAAGCAGTGACTTTGCATTTAAACAAGCAATTCCTTCTTCTCCTCTTCTTTCCCACACTTCACTTTCCAAGATTGCCACCATCACTCTTCCGGTTACTGCAGCTTGAAAACTGTGTGTCTTTGTTTTAACTCATTATCTTCAACATCAACAAAACATCTGGTCTTATTAATGTTTTATGGTAATCTCTCTGATACTTCTATCCTAGTTCAGGTCATGTTAACTTTGGCCTGAACCATTATAACAACTTCCTATCAGGGTGCATACCCTGTTTATCTTCTATGTAATCTACTGTGACATTTTGTGATACTTAAGTATTATTTGATCATGCTGTTCACATGAAGAAAAACACTTACGGCTTTTAGCTAGCTACTAGCTAATGAATTTAAAAAATTAAGCATATAAAATAATGGCCATTCCCCAATATATTTTCAAGAGTAATCAAAATCAAAACTGTTATCATTTGCAGTAATTCCAATCCAAAGTCATACCTGACATTAAAATTTAGATGTGTTGCTAGTTTCTACCATGGATTTCCTATCTCTCCTATTGTACTTTGCTACACAATTGTGGGCATTTCTAGATGGAAATAGGACCATGTGGTACATTGGTCTGCAGGGAACAGAAAATTGGCCATAATGGAACCTAGCTCCCAAGATAATTTTCTTTTCTTTGTGTAAATGCAAAAGCTGTTAATTTAATGAATTAACCCAGCATAGAGTGCTAATTTTTCATGTGTTTTTTTTCTCTTCAAAAATGCTGTTTATATTCCTTTAAGAAATCACATAGTAAAAAGGCAACAAATGTGAAATTAGTTATGACAAACCCTAAATATGAAAATAAATATTTATAAAAATAAATATGATTTCTAAAACATTTTAAATAAATATAAATCCCAACAAGTAAGAAACTTAAAACTACAAGGCTTTGCACTATATTAGGCAAGCAAGGAATAGTGCTGCCCAGTTTATACCTCCACCTTGCTTAGACTCATTGCTACTCTAACAAAAGCATGACAAGGGGGGTTTAGCACCATGAAAGGTTCCAGATTGACAAAGTAGCCATATGAAGACACATCCAAAGCACTTGCTAATGGGAAATTTTCAAAAAGAATACCCACATGAGAGTAAAACACAATTTGATTCAAGAATTGGTGAGGGGGAAGCTCCATAAGCTCTCACCTAATGGGCATGGTGTAGGAAGGAATATATACCATATCTTCTAAGTGAAGGGCTCAGCTACCTCTTGGACTTTATTTAACAAATGCAAATAATGCAACCTAATTTATATGTACTTTCATATTAATCTGAAATTTAAAAAGAAAAAGAATGGGGTATCATCCTCTAGGGAAAAAGCTTATGCTTTACTGAAAGATCTCTGTATGGTACTCTCTCCCCAGTAGATAAAATAAATGGTCTAGGAGTCAATGGATGGTAGAAGGTATGGTCTTACTTATAGTTACTTTGAATGAGACACTGAGGAACTTTATTATTTACATCCCTATGTCTTAAAGGTTTTGATGCCCAAATGGAGCACACTTTACCAGGGCCCCATTAAATTGTAAGTATGACTGACATCTGGGACCTGTGGTCTCCTTGAATCCAGGGACCAGCAAGTAAGAAGAGTAGTAGCCATCTTGGGAAGGATAATTGACCCATGTGATCAGAAAGAGGTAATCCTGCTTTTATGGAGTGGGACCCAGGTAATCCACTTTAGTGTATCTTGGTGAGAACTTACCCATTTATTACTTTAATTGGTCAGGTGTCATAATCAAGGCCTCAGAAGGACATGGTGTTAAGAATTTTAGGATCAGAGGGGCAGAGCAAGATGGCTAACTGGAAGCAGCTTCTGAAAAAGGCTCCTGTCCAAAAGGGAAGATAACCTCCAGAAACTGCGCAATTAAGCTGAATACTGGGAGCCCAGCTGAGAAAGAGAAGTGATTTCTGTGGATAACCTCTGCTGAGACTGGCTGCAACCCCAAGAATGCACGCTTCAGGTACAAAATTCATCTGAAAGAAAGAGTGCCCATCCCCTCCCCCAAGAAAGCTCTGAGTTTCTTGCTTTTCTGTTTCCTTTCTTTTTATTCTCCTCTTTTGCTCCTGCAAGTTTTCTACAGACAAGCGGTAAACTGTGGACCTCTTGTCTCACCTCACAGAAGAGTGCTGTGGGAAGTGAGGTGTGCTTCCCCTGAGCACCCCGGTGTGACTCTGAAAACTATTGCTAGGCAGAAAAACTGAACTAAAGTTTTCCCCACCATTCTGAACTTACTGTACACCCTTCCCCCCTTACCTGACAAACCAGAAGCCTAACCCCCACTGAGACTGAGGGAAGAGGTCCCTGAGCAGTGCCCCCACCACTGCCTGCCGGAACAAGAGCCCAACTGGGAAAAGACTATGGGTGGGACCACGGTGAGGCTCCCTCCCCTCCAGCCAGGGAAGCCGCAGGCAAGTACCTAGCCCTGAGCCCCATGCTCGCCAAGCTTCTGCAGGTCTGCCGTCTACTAGAAACTCTGATGGTGACCGCCAGGCCTCCGCAGGTCTGCCCCCGATCAGGAACTCCTCCCCCCGGTGACAGTGTGGGCCTCTGCCTGGCACCCGCAGGGCCCCCACAGGCTGGCCCCTGGCCACTAAATCCCCTGGCGACCGTGCAGCCCCATGCCCGAGCTTGCAGGGCTTCCACAGGCCTGCCTTCTGCCAGGAACTCTGCCTGCAACCGCCAGGCCTCTGCAGAGCAGCCCACAGCCAGAAACGCTCCCGGCAACTGCCTGGCCCTACGCTCATACTTGCAGGGCTTCCGCAAGTCCGCTGTTTACTAAAGACTCTGCTGGCAACCACCAGGCCTCTCCAGGTCTGTCCCCAGCCAGGAACTCCCCCAGCGACCATGCAGGCCTCTGCCTGGCACCCGCAGGGCCCCTGCAGGTCCGCCCCTGGGGACTAAATCCCCTGGTGACAGTGCAGCTCCATGCCTGAGCTTGCAGGGCTTTTGCAGGCCTGCCTTCTGCCAGGAACTCTGCCTGCAACTGCCAGGTGTCTGCAGGACGGCCCATGGCCAGAAACAGTCCGGGCAACTGCCTGGCCCTATACCAGTGCTTGCGGGGCTTCCGCTGGTCCGCCGTCTGCTAGAGACTCTGCCGGTGAATGCCAGGCCTCTGCAGGTCTTCCCTCAGCCAAGAACTCCCCCAGCAACCTCACAGGCCTCTGCCTGGCACCTGCAGGGCCCCTGGAGGCCCGCCCCTGGTGAGTAAATCCCCTGGTGACCATGTGGCCCCGTGCCCAAGCTTGCAGGGCTTCCGCAGGCCTGCCTTCTGCCAGTAACTTTGACTGCAACTGCCAGGCCTCTGCAGGCCCACCCCAGCCAGAAACTCCCCCGGCGATTGCGCAGGCCTCCACCTAGCATCCACAGGGCCCCCGCAGGTCCACCCCTGGTCAGGGACAGTACCTGTGACCGCACGGGCCTCCACCTGACACCCATGGGGCCTCTGCAGGCCAGCCTTCTGCCAGGGATCCCGCTGGCAACTGCCAGGCCTCTACAGACCTGCCTCTAGGCAGGAACTCCCCTGGTAACTGCCTGGCTCTGCATCCCAAACTTG
Source organism: Perodicticus potto (assembly GCA_963574655.1). Lineage (NCBI taxonomy): Eukaryota > Metazoa > Chordata > Mammalia > Primates > Lorisidae > Perodicticus > Perodicticus potto. The sequence goes on from CAUYRH010088461.1 coordinate 13,247, forward strand.
CTGGGCTTCTGTAGGTCTGCTTTCTGCAAGGGACTCCAACCATGATCACCAGGCCCCCGGCCAGGGTCACTCCTGGCAACTGCGTGGGCCTCCACCTGTCACCCACGGGGCCTCCACAGGCCAGCCTTCTTCCAGGGACCCCACGGGTGACTGCCAGTCCTCTCTGCAGGCCCACTGCTGGCCAAAAATTTCCCATACACCCGCACAGCCCTGAGCCCACCACTTGAAGGGCCAGATGCAATGGTGAAAAACAACCATGGGGCGGAATCAACGGAAAAACTCTGGCAATACGAATAATCAGCGTAGACCAACATCTCCAAGTAACAACAAGGAAGACATAGCACAAGATCTCCTGCATAAGCAAATGGCCAAGATGTCTGAAATAGAATTCAGAATCTGGATTGCAAATAAGATCAGTGGAATGAAGGGATAGATGGAATTAGAATTTCAAGCAGTAATTCAAAAGATGACCCAAAAGATGTCTCAAGAATTCAATGAATTCAAAGACCAAAAAATGACCAAAGATTTTGACACATTGAGACAAGAAGTTGCAGCCCTTAAAGATCTGAGAAATTCAGTACAATCCCTCAGTAACAGAATGGAGCAAGAAGAAGAAAGGATTTCTGACATGGAAGACAAAGCTTTCGAACGCTCTCAAACCTCCAAAGAGCAAGAGAAATGGAAGGCAAAAACAGATCACTCTCTCAGAGAGCTCTTGTATAACTCAAAGAAAACCAATATTCGCCTTATAGGGATCCCCGAAAGCGATGACGCAGCCTCACGTGACACAGAATCCCTTATTCATGAGATTATGAAAGAGAACTTTCCAGACATGCCAAGAGATTCTGAAATTCAGATGGCAGACAGTTTCAGAACCCCAGCATGACTCAACACGAACAAGACATCCCCCAGGCACATCATAATTAAGTTCACTAAAGTAAATATGAAGGAGAAAATTTTGAAAGCAACCAGATGCAAGAAATTGATAACCTACAAGGGGAAGAATATTAGAATAACTGCAGATCTCTCTGATCAAACTTTTCAAGC
>CAUYRH010088462.1:0-20990 GCA_963574655.1 Perodicticus potto
CACTGTGGGTTGTTGGGAGGAGTAGAAACAACACCCTGCATGCAGAGACAGCATGTTCCTGGCTCACTTAGGTGCTCAACAATAAAGATGAATCCCTTCCATATTCCTCAGGTCTTGGGCTCTCTCACTGCACAGAGAGGCGCCCAAAGGTCTCTTTCCTGAGAGCAGAGGCTGTGTATTATCTCTCTGGGAATCCTTAGCACCTAATACAAGTACTCCAAAAGTCTGTTGATTAAGCCATTCCCTGCAGTGACCAGATCAATGTGTGGTATAGTAGGCATCTGATACATGCCAGTGCTTCTCTTTCTCTCCTTCACCCAAGGCACCCAAAGAACCCCTGAAGTTGCCATACTTTCCCTGCTTAGATGCCCTCAGAAACAGGGAACTTCCCATCATTCATCACTGGTGGAAGTCTCTGCACCACAGACCCCCAGGTTAGCCAGGGTCCCCTAGCCCTACAGTGGCCTCCCCTAGCCGGCCATGTGTCTACTCCCTCCAGCTTCTTCCATACCCAGGTCACTTTCTAAAGGATGCTTCTGCACGCTTCTCCTTGGCCAGTAGCTCAGTCCCCTCGGACTCACCTCTGTCTGTACCAGGTTGACCCTCTGGGCCCGGAGCTCGCGCACACAGTTGAAGATGTCCACCACTCCTTCGTTCTCTGCCATGTCGAGCATGGTGTCGATGGCGATGAAGCAGCCAGTCCTCCCAGCTCCAGCACTGGAAGAGAAGGTACTGTTCATATTAGGGATCTTGGGGTGAAGCCAGCCCTGGGGGGCCCTCCTGTGCAGCCCTGTCCTGCAGGGCTCTGCTGAGAGGCTGCAGGAGCCAGACAGAACAGAATGGTCGGTCTGAAACCCAACACAACTGGGAGATAGTGAACAAGCAACTCAACTTAGAGCCACAGTTCTCTCCTTTGTGAAATGAGAGAGTAATGTTTGTCTTCCAGCGCTGTTCTATTTTGTTGCATTCAGTAAGCAAAGAACGCCAGTCAATGTTCTTAGTGCTTTACTGATGTTACCTATATCACTTTCCCTATAAGATTGTTAGGACGTTTCTAACTCTGTTTCACAGGTGAGAAAACTGAGGCTTACCTTGCCCAGGTCACACAAGTGGGCAGGTGGTAGAACTAAGACTTTTACCCAGGCAGTCTGGTTCTGGATTGTGTGTTCTTATGCATCCTTTCTTAATAATAAATGTGTAATGTGCACACAGTTTCCTCATCTGATGGATAACGATAATTCATCTACATAGCACAAAATACCTAAAATGGTGCCCAGAAAACTGGAGAAGCCTAACGGACTTGTCTTTCCTCCTTCCTTCCCTTTTTTCTCTTCTTCTTTTTTCATTTTCAGCAAATCAGTTGATGGACAGAAGCAAGAAAGGAGTGAGAACAGAGAAGAGGCGAGAAACTAGAGACCTCTGAGCTGTCCCCGAGGAAGAGTGAATCCCAGCGCCCCATGTCCAAAGCCTGCTGTTTGGTTTCACTTGAACCTGTTCCCTAGGATCAGGAGCCCACAGAGTCACTGAACTGGAGCAGCTGACAGTCCTGAGACCCTTGTCAGGTATCACATCTGGCATCTATTCAATTCCTGATTGCCACTGGGAAATCTCAGACCAAGTACAAAATAGTGAGAGTCAATGAGACTCGTGGACCATGGCCAGCCCTTAATGGTGCTGACCCAGAGACAAACAGGACATCTGCCTTAAGTGTTTGGGTTTTGGAAAGGAAGGTCAAGCAGATTGTCAAGGAGGCCCACTTCAGCTGTGTTTTCACATTTTTCTTCCCTATGGAAACCAATGTCTCTGCCTAACAATGTGGAAATCAGAGGAAACGCCAAGAGAACGAGAGATGGAACAAGACAGAAAAGCAACATCGGCTTTTGGTACATCCGAGGAGTGCAGGCCAGGGGGACCCCTCACCTATGAACATCTGGAAGGCAAACGTGGTAGAAGCAGCACCTTCCTTCCTGGTAGAATTTTATTGTTTGAATTGTGTGAAGTTTGACTTATGTTTGCTTCAGAACAACTTCCACTGCCCCTTAATACAAACCCAACAAGAGAGACTCAACAGGCAGGACTTCAGCATCTAGGAGGAAGCACAAGGAACCACTCATCTATTTCTTCTTCGGTGTCTCATCCTCAACACGTTTGAGCAGAAAGAACCAACCCCATTTCGTTTAGAATCTTGAAACCATCAGTGAACAAGTTGCCTGGTGTCTGCGAGCCTCGGCGTTCTGACATACAACATGCCTCCCTGCAGGGTCTTTGTGAGGACTACGCTGTGTTTATTTCAGCAGCATAAAATAATTAAACACAGGATAGTTGGATCAAATACCAGCTCTCCTACTTACTGTCTGTGTGACTTCATGTAAATCACTTAATCCTACTGGGTTTCAATACTCTAATCCACAACATGATGCTAATAATAACATATAGACCTGCCTTACACCATTAATAGCACAGTACCTGTAAATTGTATGAAATTGCACAAAAGATACGATGCATGTAAATTGCTTATCCCTGTGCCTAGCTGCAGAGTACTTTCTCCATAAATAGTTGCTACTTACATTCAACTAATATTTATTGAGCATCTACACTGCACTAGATGCTGGGATTGGGAGTGAGGATATGAAAATAGGGTTCTTCTCTTGAAAGGATTAACCTTCGGGGGAGGGGACAACATTAAGAGGCAGAGAACAGTGACAGTTTTCAGTGCTTACTGCATGTTATGAATCCTCCTAGGCACTTAGTTAGGCATCCCATTCAATCGTCAGAGTAGCCCCAGGAGTGGGTACCATTCTGCTCAGGTGTTCTCAGGTGACTTGCTATGGAGACACAGATGTAGAGTCATCGTGTACAGCACTGGGGCTTAGCAGAAGGCCTGATGAATATTCTCCATTGTTGCTCTTTCTCCGTAATCCCTATTCTGCCTGCTTTCTGGTATACAGGTCTTGGGGACTGGTGTTCTATTGTCTTTGGGTTAATATGAGATGTAAAGCAGAGAATACATGCAGAACGCTTAGAGTGCTTAGGGGCTGTGAAGAGCATTACCGCCTCATCCTCAACTGCCTCATCTGTGAAACAGGGTTGTGTAGCTACAGGTGTAGTGAGGATTCATGGATGCTGTGCGAGGAAGGGGCTGGTTCTGAGACATCCCCAGTTTACAGGGTCTTCCTTGGTCCCTCGACTAACATGGACACTGCCAGGGCAGGGATTCAATAACAGGAACATACAGGGTCTGAAAAGTTGGGCTGGCCAAGGTCACATTGGATGACAGAGAAACTGGGAAGGAGGGGGATGCAGCCTGGCCAGATTTTGGGTCAGACATCCATCCTCCTCCAATTCTGAATGCCCTTGACACGACACTTCATCTCCATTTGGGAGGATTCAAAGATGTGTCATTCATTTGCAATGTGACTTTCTGGGTCACAGCTGAAAATATCTCTTCTGCATAATAAGGTGAGACCTGCTGCTGTCCACTTACTCTCTATTAGGGACCCTGCTGGCCACCAATTGGATTTAAAAAACAATAGAAATGAAGAGAAGCCAGCTTCCACCAAGGCACCATGCTGTCACATCAGTGAGCTGAGGGTAAGTGTCTGGAGAAAAGCCATGTTGAATATCCCAGCACCTTCTCAGCACCTCAGCCTTCTCATCTGTGAAATGGGAGTGATAATCATGCCCACCTCTTGAGGTTAGATGAGAAGTAAATGAAGTCACGTGGGAGTTGTACCCATGGCAGACAAGCAGTGGCTGCCAGCATCGAGAATGCATCTCTGCAGACTTTACCATTTCAGGGCAACAACAGTGACTATTGCTGCTATAACTGTCATGGATGTTGTTAGAACTTGGGACCAGATCTCATCAGAAAGTGTTGGGCATGGGGGACACAGACAGTAGAGTCTTTAAGGCAAAGAGTTAAGGCCACTGGAAAAGGTAGTAAGTCCCTCCCTGAGAAAGCAGAGCTGCAGAAGCACTCTTGGTTAGGTGGGGGACCTTGGACTCACCTGCAGTGGACCACTATGGGCCCAGCTTCGGGAGGGTTCAGGAACTTGACCTGGCGGACGAAGCCCAGCAAGCCAGTGGCGTAGCAGGGGACACCATGGTCGGGCCAGCTAGTGAAGTGGAAGAGGCGGAGCTCCCGGATCTCATGGTAGCCTTTCTGAGGAGAGAATGGGCCTCTGTTCCTCCATCTGCTGCCCCCACGTACCCGCCCAGCAACATGTGGAGCTGCAGCTGCTGCTCCGAGGAACCTCCAGGGCTCAGTCACATTTGGGAAATGTAGAACTAGTTATAGTAAAACCAACTGCTTTATTGTAGGACTTCTCAGGACCTTTAGGTGCCCATACACATTCTGAATGCCCAAGAAGTCAAGATAGCAAGTGTTTGCCCTGGGGACCCTCTTTGACAAGTGTCTCACAGGAAGTGTATTCAGGAGATTCAAGGAAATGATGGCCTGAAAGACCAAGTTCAAACTGTTTCTAGTGGAACATGAGGCCTTTCAGTGATTGAGATTTAATGTCTTGTAGTGCTCCAGCCTTGACTATGATAGTCTCTGTGGCTTTCAAAGTTTAAGAAACTTATCAGATTTCTTTATTAATTAGATTCTTGTTTAGAATTTTAAGATGTGAAACAAATAAAAGCAGAGCTTTGCTGACTCATGGTGGTGGGGCCTAGAACTCTGATCAATCTTCCTGTGCCCAATGAAAATGTGCTCCAGGGGTTGGTGCCTATGGCTCAAGAAGTAGGATGTTGGCCCTATATATTAGGGGTGGCGGGTTCGAGCCCAGCCCTGGCCAAAAGCTGCAAAAATACCCCCAAAAAACAAAAAAAAGTGCTCCAGGTCACAAGGCTTTTCTGACTGTCCCTCAGCCAGGGTCACACCTCTGAGCCTTTGCTTATACAGTTTCCCCACCTACATTTTTGCTAATTGACAATCTGTTGCAGATATATAGAAAGCATCAAATAGGAAGACTTGTTGGGAGGATTCAATGAGATAATCTCTGCAAAGCATTTCACAAAGCACCTGGTTCAGTAGGTGCTCAGTAAATGTTAGCTGTCATTATGATATAAGAATAATGCTATAATAGCAAAAATTATATTATAACTATCTTATAAACATGATAATAATTATTATTTACAGTCTCATTTTTGCTCATCGAATTCCTGCAGCCCTATGTCTAGACCAGTGTTTCTCAACATGGGAAGGATAGTACTCTGTTTTGGGGGCTGTCCTGTGCATTGTAGGATATTAGTCAGTATCCCTGGCCACCACCTGCTACATGCCGATGACAGCTTACCTCCTACCCCCTAGCTGTGACAACCAAAAATGTTTCTGGACATTGATAAATAGCCCCCAGGAGACTAGATTGGCCCAGTTGAAAACCACAGCCCTAGAACCTGTTGCAATCTTTTCTTCCCTTTACTCTTTGCAAGGTCTCCCCTCCCCCCAAGACATTATTCCTTTCATCTTCCTCTTGGCTGGCTCCTCCTCCTTCATTCTCCGCCCAAATGGTTCCTCCTCTGAGAGGCCCCCCCTGACCACCCCTCTTCCTGTGGGTTTCTCTCTCCACCCTTTGCATGTTCCTGTGGCTTTTATCACAATGTGTCATTGTTTATTGATCTGTCTGTTGAATCCCGGTCATGCCTCGCACTAGGTGTGGGTTCCATTGTCATTGTAGCAGGATCCATGTCTGGCTCAGCTGCTGATCTGTCACTGGTGCTGAGCATGGAGCTGGGCACAGAGCAGACCCTCGGGTCCCACATGTTCCAAATGAACAAACCAGCCAGCTCGCCGCCCCCAGCCGCAGGGAAGCTGACCTTCTGCACTGTGAAGGTGCGAATGACATATTCTGCTAGGGGCTCTGTTTCAATCAGGGTGACTTTGATGTCTCCATAGACCTCGGTGTCATCTGGCCAGTATCGCACACACTTCACCTGTGGCCAAGTGAGAGACAGAGAGAGAACAGAGACGAGGATATATGAGTACGTGGCTATGGGTGAGCGGCCACCTCCTCTGGCCTTCCCATTCAAATACACCCAAGGGCGCCTTTGGTGGACTAAGAACCAACCCATGGGGTTCTTAGCTGGCCAGGGGGCAGCGAACTCGCCAGGGCCAGGCTCACTCCCCAGAGGCATTGCAGCTATTAGGCATAATAGAAGTCCCTTCTTTTGCAAAGCTCCTAGTAATTTCCAAATGCAGTGCCACACTCAATGATCAAGCAGAACAAGGTGAGCTAGCTGGGTACTATTATCCCCGTTTTACAGATGAAAATAATACTCAAGTTCAGAAGTTTGGTGACTTGTCCTAGGTCATGTGGGCAGTTTGGGGGACTGGCTGAGTCCCCTTCTTACAGTATCAGGCTGGAGCAGCTGCGTGTTGTCAGCTGAGCAGAGATGAGGATAAAAGGTGGGAGACAGTGAGGAGGTGGGGGCAGAACTGGTCAGGAGGGGACACCATTCAGAATGGTTATTGGAGGGGGTTGGACGGAGGAAGGATCTGAGCTGGGAAAAGGATGGCAGGAGCTAGGCTCCAAGGGAAGGCTCTGCAGCTCCTTCCTGCCCCGGTACAGGTGCTCAGAACAAGCTATCCCACAGTCGATTCTTTAATTCACACTCCATGGAGGAAAAAGTGATCACGGTTTTCCCCTTAAAAAAACAAAAGCATTATTACCATTCCGGGGGACGCCGCGTGGCCTAGAGTGGCCTTTCCCACAGTGTGTTCCGCTGGGTGCTAATAGGTGTTAGGTAAAAAAAAAAAAAAAAAAGAAACAAAAAACAAACAAAAAAAAGGTTTTGTGGTCAAATGAGTTTGGGAAATGCTGGATTAAACAGAATCAAACAGGCCGCTTTGCTACAGGACTACTCAGCTCCTTCAATGTGCTAGTGCAAATGCGTGTGTATTTCACACCTCTCCAAAAGGGGCATAGACACACAGCATTTCCCAAACGTATTTAACCATGGAACCCTCTTCTCACTAAGTATCCTGCAGACTAGCATCCCATGGAACCCACTTAGGGAAACACTGGTACAGTGCAACAGGGTTTGAAGGCAAATGCAGTCATTGCCTGGTACTAACACTCAGTAGCCGTGCGGCTTCCAGAAAGTGCTGGAACCTCTCTGAGCCTCAGCTTCATATCAACAGTGGCAGCTACCATTTACTGACTGCTTACTAAGTGTTCTACAAATACTTTACATGTATAATTTTCATGATGTATCACCCCAAACTTATGACATTAGATATTATTATTTTTCCCATTTTGCAGATTGAGGAATCAGAAGTATAGGAAGGCTAAGAAAATTGCCCAAGGTCAACTGTCAGTCAGGGCTAGAGCCAGGATACACACAAGGCCATCTGAATAATAACCAGAAACACTGTTTGCTATGACTGATGTGAGACAATTAAGGTAATTCACTGTAAGTATCTGGAATGGTGCTTGGTGATTAACAGGAGCTCCACCAAGAGATGGCTTTACTTCGAACATCCAACTCAGATTCTCGGTCTACCCTACAAGGGAGTTTGTTTCCAATGTGGGATAGGCGGGAATTTGCCTTTCAGTCCTTGAATCCTGGGCTGGTCTTTCTGTCCATAATAACTGTACCCCATGGGCATCCGAATGAGAATTAAGAGTCAGATTTCCTAACTAGGGTGACTTCAGGATAGTTACTTCACCCCTTAGGGTCTGTTTCCTCATCTGTAAAACTGGGCCATAGACTCAAGGATAGGATAGGAGTGGGCTCAAGGATAAAGTCTCTCTTGACCCTAAATTCCTATGAGGCCATGAGATGTCCACACCCCTTTCCTAGATTATGACAGCCCAGGTTTTCTCATTATCACGAAGGCCAGAGCTTTTTATCTTTACAGATTATCCGGTTCTGACTCAAACAAAAACTTACCTGCCCACTCTTAAGTCACTTCCTATGATATATAAAGGGTCTGTACACTTTGCCTTTAAACTCAGCAGCCCACCCACCCTCATGCGGTCGTTAACCAAGCAGGCAAAAAAGAAGCTGGGGATAGCAGTCCCATTTTCAAGCCCGAGAAGTAGTCAAGGATGACCCAGGAGAGAGTAGAGACAGAACAGAGAGGAAGACCAAGGCCTGAGCCTTGAAGTCTATCAAGATTTAGAGGTCAGGGAGGAAGAGCAGGTGGCAAAGTGTCAGATGCTGCTGAGAGGTTGAGTAAGATGAGAAGAGAAAGTGGCAACTGGCTCGTCAACATGAAGGATGTGAGTGGTGCTGACAATCTCACGAGTGGCGGAGTGGAGGGAGGAGCTATGCTGGAGAGGGTGGAAGCAAATAGGAGTGAAGAAACAGAGCCTTCTTTAAAGTTTGACTGAAAAGTGGGGACAAGGGAATACTTCTTATCTACCTATTTTCAGCTTTTTAATGTGGAAAGTACTGAGCATGTTTGTATGCTGGGAGGAACAGTCTAGCCATAAGACAGAGACTTATTTTTCAAGGCTTCTTCTTTAACTTAGAAGACTGTTAAACAGAATCTGTGATTCAAGGCCCTAGGCTGGACTTGGAGAGGGCAGAAACACGGGCTTCTGTGGCATTAGGCTGAGCCATAAGAAATGGCTGATTTTGGATCATTTGGGGCCAACAAAAACAGCCATTGCTTGTGGTCGAACCTGATGACAGAGGGGAAGAACGAGAAGATGGTTGTAGATACAAGGAGGATTGTAGCTTTGTGGTGTGACAATGACAGCGCTCACGTCCAGTGGCTTTAATTTCCTCGAAGTATATGAGATGATGTCATCAATGCAGAGAGAAGAGGAAAAAGGGATGAAGGGGATTTGAAGGAAAAGGGCATTGCTCGAATGTGAAACAGAAATGGCTCCCTTATAGAGTCCATGAGGGTGAAGTCTTGACTAGGAGGCACTTAGCACAGTGCATGGAACAGAGAGATGCTGGAGAGCCCCCCTAGCATTCTCTGCCCGGGTACCTGCGGGAGAGTCTTACCCTGCCCACTTCCACGAGGTTTGTGACCATGACGATGCTGGCTGAGTTCTCCTGCCAGATCATTCTCCAAAAGTCCTTCACTGTCTCCTGCATGGGACCTGCCAACAGAGAAGGGTTTGAGGCTGCAGGTGCAAGGAAGCAGTTGGGAGGTCTGTCCCTCCTGAATGGTTAGTCAAGACTCTACATTGGTGAGCAAGAGTTAGGCCAGGGGGTCCTCAGTAAGACACCAAGTAGCTGACACTGGGGCCTGAGACAGGTATGTAAGCCTGATGGGGACCAGGTCAGAATAGGGATCACAAAAGCCACATTGTGAGCTTTCACAGTCCGAGCCATCTACTGGAAAGATGGCAGCCTCCTCTCTCCCTTCTCTCTTCCTCCCATTCAGACCCTGTGCACTAAAGCCATTCATGATCTTGTTTGGACTATATTATGGGGTGTGGTGTAGGGGCATTTTCAAACATTGGGTTCAGAACCTCAATGAGACACAGGCAGGCAACTGGGGTTAGGGTTTAGGAGGGGAGAGAGCTGCCAGGTGCCAGATGCTGAGAACAAAAACAGGAGATGCCTCAATTTTAGCTTTACAAACGCTGGAGGCATTTCTCTGGAGCCTGAACAGAAACGAAGGGAAAAAAAAAAAAAAAAAGACAAGGAGTAGAAAATAGACTCTGATAGTCCAAAGCAATTTCCTTGAAAATTACTCTTACAGAGTCCTGGGCATACATTATTTTTAAACTGCGAAAGTAGTATGTGTGTTTGATCTAAGAGTTTGCATACCATTTTCTATATTTGTGTGTGTGTGTATATATTTACTGCAGTAAGCATAACTATTATATGCATTTTCTGATGCCCTTTCTAATTCTTCCTAAGCATGGTATTTTTCATAGCTGTGTAGTTTTCTGCAACTTGGAGGTACTGCTTTTTATCTAACTAATCTAGCAACTATTAGGCATTTACCATTTTTTAACCTTTTTTTCCTATTATAGATAACACTGTGGAGAATGGTTTTACAACATGTATACATCACTGTCCACATATACAATTATCTGCAGGGCTTTTTTTCCTTGGGAGAGCTCGGAATGATCATTTTTAAGACTTGTAAGAATGTATTGCCAGGATGCTTTCTAGGGCAACTGGCCGCACCTCTCTCTCTTATGGGCAGGAGAGATACGGCACTGGGGAGATAAGGTGCCATCATCTCTAGCTCTGTTTGGGGGAGACTGATGGCACCTGCCCGCAGCTGATTCTTTTGGTCTTCCCTGCCTGAGCCCGCCCCCCATGACCATTTCCTGGTGATAGCTCCTTCTTCTTCTACTCATATCCCTAACTCCGATAGCTGAACCCGTCACATCTCTCCTTCACAAACAATAAACAACCACAAGGACCTCAGCTGGCCTTCCCGATCTATCTCTCTGTGGTTCTTTGCTGGTAGAAGCTCTTCCCCATTCTTTAGAGAAGGGCCAGGACCTTTAGTGGAGGAGTATTGGGGGGACAGATGCAGAAGGAGAGCCCAGCAACCCACTGATTTCCCAGAGGGCCCTCTCCCCCGGTACCCTGGAGGCCTCTCAAGGGCACCTGGTGGAGGGAAGGCTCTTACCTTGAGTTGCAATGTAGTGTCGCGGTCGATGGTATCCCTGGGGGACAGGAGAAAAGCACAGTAAAGGGTCTCTAGTCAAAGCTTTCAAACAGCACAGTGTTAATGCAAAGCCTCGATTTCCTCATAGGCAAAATGGGATTAACATTAGCTATTTCCCAGAGAAGCGGCAAAGATTAAAAAAGCTAATGCTTGTAAAGTGCTTAGTAAGTCACTAAATCAATGGAAGCTATTTTTATATTACTTGCAAGGAGCCCACCTAGACTCTCCGTGAAGCCTGTTGTGTTGGGAACAACAACTGGGTGGGCACCACTTATGCTGATGCCCCCCAAACAGGTAGAGGAGGAGTCTTCAGGTCTTTCGAGGACATGGACCATCCAAAAGACTTTCCTGAGCCATGATTATAAGAGGAACACTGTATGAGGTCCTTTGGGAGTTCTCAGAGAAGAAAATGGAAGAAACCTATACTATTGCTGACCATGTTGCAATAATGACAATAAGAAAAAGCAAGTTGGGAGGACGCCACATTGCTTTTCTCTGCCAACATGCCTGGCCTTGGAATTGAAGTTCCAGGTACACAGAGACCCTCACAGAGATGTGCCTGGGAGACCAATAGAGAGCTACTTGCTGATTCAAAGACCAGTTTCTGATTTCCCTGTACATTTCAAAGTGCTTGGACAAGCTCTGGTATACTCCAGTGCCCTATAACCCTAACCTCTGGGAGTTAGGAGTTGAAGGAGAGCTTCTGTTTTGCTGGGGCTTGGCACAGATGGAGAGGCTTCTTTCTCGTCTCAGAGAGGTAATATGTATGTATATCACACTGAGCAGAAGCTTATGTTTCGGAGACAGACGGGTCTGCATTTAGTGCAGAACACTGAATGCAATTAGTATTTGTTAAACGAATAAATGAGTGAATGAATGAATAGATAAATAAATTAAAAAAATAACTCAGATGCCAATGAGAGAGTTGTTGAGAGCCCTGAAATCTACTTAACTTTTGTAGTTAATCATCTCTGGAGAAAATAAGCCCTAAAGTTGGATGAACACCTGTTTTTGTATTAAATGTCATTGACCAGCCCTTCTGTTCTATTGAGGTGGATCAGCTGCCCCAATGCCTTTTTCTTCAGAAAATAGCCACCTGTGTGGTTTGTGGTGGTGTAGAAGTGTATCTCTAAAGTTCTGGACACACTTTCTGTTTCAAACACTAGTCTCTAAGTTCCCCACACTTTTCTCTTCCGTAGTCTTTTACTTGCTCAATATCTAGTTCACAGGAACCTGCCAGTTGCTGGGCATGCTCTAGAGTTGGACTTCAGCACCAATCCAAGGCCAATGCCATGACTAGGTCTATTGGATTAACCACATAGCAATCAACAGCCATGCTGAAACTCTGCTACAGTAGTCCTGTGTACTCAGCATACACAGTTCTACACTTAAGGACAAACACTGCCTACTCATTTTTTTTTTTAATTCCCAGAGAGTATAGCACGCCATGAAGCCCAGGGTCAATCAACAAGACATCAACAAACCAACTAGACAGGCAGTACCCCAGAGTGGTTTTGTGCACCATAGACTCTGGAACCCAACTGCCTGGGTTTGAATCCTGGCTCTGTCTCTTCTAGGCTGTGTGCTCTGGGGCAAGTTACTTAACCTCTTCATGCCTCAATTATTCTTGTAACATGAGGCTAACAGTGTTAACATCATAGTGTTGCTCAGATGAAAGGAGTTAATATATGACAGTTACTATGTCCCATGCACTATTCTGAAATTTAGCATATATGCCTTCGCTATTATTTTATTATTTACTTGGCAAACATTTATTGAGTGGCTACCAAAGACTGAAAGTCCATGTAAGCCAGTCAGCGGATACTGGAGTCAAGAGCCCTCCCTTCTGTGAGTGTAATAACCGAGCCCTTCTCCATGACACAGATTGGGAGACCCAAGTCAAGATGGATGGGGATGCCCAGGCAGACAGAAAGAATTATACTCAGGGCTTTTCTTGAGTAGGCTTGGGAAGAGAAAGACATTCCCTAGAGCCTAAAAAGAAGAGGTTTCTCAAGTTTACCCTCTTCTGCCATCCCCATGACACATCTCCTTCTGACAGTCCCCATTCCACCTGGCCAGGGTGATAGCATCAACCTCTTGTTGGCCGCCTCGCTGCCTCCAGCTGTCCCCTGCAGCCAGCTGCGCCCTGCCCCGGTGAGCTTCCCTTGCACACTGGCTGTGTTTCTGAGCTTATAAGCCTACAAAGCTCTGTGCTGCCTGAGTGCCGATGTCCAAAAGCCTCAGATTGGGATGGGTCATCTGTCTCTCTCCTTGTCTCCAGCTACGCTTCCAGGAGTCCCTCTCGGTCCCTTCCCACAACCCCACACACCACTCTTCACTTGTATCTCTGCTGGGACATAGCACCAACCCCTTTCTCCTGAGCGGCCCAGCAGGGCTGTGCCTGTGCCCATTGAGCACGGACTCGTGTGCTGCAGTGCCCCTTTGCCCTTTTCTCCTCATGGGCCACGAGCCATGCCACCCAGAGCTGGCTGCAGTTTTCTGCAAAAGCTGGTTTGGATGGAATGCATAGGACACACCCTTCATGTCCCAGCCGGGAGACAAAAGACTTTGGAAAAAACTGCAACTAGGAAATGTGCTTGGAATTTAAGGAGACATAAGATTCATGTTTCGGTTGTGCGGCTACACGGCCCGGGTTCACTGTTCCATCCATCCATTCATTCCCTCAGTCATTCACCATCAACCGGCAGGAGTTAACTGAGCGCCGACTGCTGCGTACCAGGCACCAGAAACACAAAAGCGGATCAGATGAATGAGGGCTCTGCTTCTGAGCAGCGTACAGGTGTCAAGAGACTGGGAAGAGGCGGGCTCTGTGGACTCAGTCAGGAAGGCCAGAGCAGGGCTCTGGGAGGAGATGGCCACTGACTTTGCTTCTTCATCAAAGTTTGCCATTCGCATCTCATTCCTTCCGCAATACTCCCCGTTTTTCTACTATTCTTCCTGTGTTCAATGTTGACTGCTCTTCCTCCGGAACAGCCACCCCGTGTCCAATCAGAGGCCTGAGCGTGGACCTGCCCTGTATCTGCAGCATCCGCCCCAGAGACCCAAGTGGCTCTTCTCTTGCCTCGTCGGGCTTCTGCTCAGGTGTCAATCACTTCTGCAGGGCACGTTCCTCTCCATCCACCCTGAACACTCGTCACCAAACGGCGTACTGTCCTTTATTTATTTGCCTGCTATGCACAAGCCCTGACTTGAATACTATTCATAGGGTGAGTGAGTGTAGAGAAACCCATTAATGATACACCTACTATGTACTCCAGCAAAGTTATAATTCCTGGGGTCTCTGTGGGGGTTCCTGGCAAGAAAGGAATCTGTCTAGGTGTGTCAGCAGAGGGAATTCAGCACAGGGAGCCGTGCGCGTGTCTGTGCGCATGCTCGTGTGTGTGTCTGTGCGCATGCTCGTGTGTGTGTCTGTGCGCATGCTCGTTTGTGTGTCTGTGCGCATGCTCGTGTGTGTGTCTGTGCGCATGCTCGTTTGTGTTCTGCGAGGGGAGGGAAGCTGACGCCCTTGTTCTGGTGAGTGGGGGGGCTCCACTGTGGCAGTGCCATGCCTGGATTGCTCACGGCTGTGTCCCCAGCACCTGGAAGTCTTCCTGGGCCACACGCCTTGATAAATACACACAGTATAAATGCATGCATGCCACGTGCCTGTCCCCACCTTGCATCTGAGTAAAGAGACACTCCCTGGCTTCCAAAAACCCACATGGTCCCCAAAGAGAAAACAGTCTAACCAGGAGACTCCTCAGCAAAGGAGATAAAAGGAGATGTACTGCTCAGTGGGGCTCCTCTGGGGATTTGCCAGGAGCTAGTACAGAAAACTTCTTAACCTTAAAAGAACTTTGAGTTCATCTAAGTCCCACCTACGCAGCGCACTGATCGACTGCAATCCAGCACTGGGCCTGCCTCCATCTGTCTGTGAGCAATGGGAAAGAGGTTTGCATCCAAAACGCATTTATCTCACTCTGCACTCGTGCATCTGTTACTTACTGGGGACCCAGATACGATATTTATTTCCAGGCTGGTAATTTATAAACGATTTAAGTGGCCAATACATTTTCGGGTGTGCAAACAAACCTGCCGGGGGGACGGTTTAGACGGCAGCAGATCACGGCGGCCTCCGGAGGCCCAGACTGGGTCGGCCCCTTCCTGCTCCGTACCCCAAACGAGTCATTTCAACGAATCGTCAAGATCCAATTGTAGAGAAATGTTTCTAGCACCAGCCTCAGGGAAGATTCTGGCTGGAGTAAAAAGCAGGGCAAAGGAGTGAGGACCCAGAGGGGCGTCTAGGGTGCCTGTGTCTGGCCAGGAATCCCCACAGAGACAGCAGGAATTGCAACTTTGCCGGAGTATATAGTAGGTTCATCCTTAATGGGTTTCTCTACACTCACCCTATGAATAGTATTCAAGGCAGTGCTTGTGTACAGTTGGTATCCTCTCTTCGTCCCTCCCTCCTAGACTCCTCTAAGGCATTTAGTCTTGTCACCTTGGGCAATTACTTGTTTGTTCCTCTAATGCCTTAGAATCCTTTGGAGTCTTGTGACCTTGGGCAATTACTGGTTTGTTCCTCTCTTACCTTCCACCGTCTGCTCTGCTTGGTAGGAAGGTAACCTCTGTGGACCACACCATGGGTTCCCAATCCCTCCCTCTGCTAGCAGGAACCAGGAGCTCAGAGGCCAGGAGGAGGCGTATATTCTTCCAGGTCCTTCCCCGCCAGAACACCATGGCTGGGCTTTGTCTATCAAGGCTACAGTTCCTAAAGGACAGCCCTGTCTTATAGCTACTCTCTCCCCTGTCTGTGCCTAGGGCTGGTAAGAGCTCCCTGGCGTTGCTAGCCCAGAGATACTGCTCCCAGCCCTGTTGGTTTCTCTTAATCCTGTCCCCATCCTTATTAAACTCTTCTTGGTTTCCTCCTTTGAGGGAGCCTGTGATCTTTTGGGGATCCTGGAGAGATACTTTACATCAGTTATCACATACTCGTGGGTGGCATTATCATCTCATTTTACACATAGCAGAATGAGTAAATAAATAATTTACCCAAACCCAGAAAGCCAGTAATCAGAAAGGATTGAATACAACAAACCCAGCAAGGGACAAAGTCACGACTTTGTCTTGTTAGCTTTTGATTCTAGTGACTGAGATTCAGCCCAGAGAGCACCATCCTGTGATAAGACAGTGTGTAACAGAGGCTGTTTGTCCTGTCTGTACAATCTGCTCTGTGAGGGTGAAAGAAGGTTGTGGGGTGTCCCTCAGAGAGTGAAAGAAGGTTGTGGGGTGTCCTCAGTGGGCAGAGAACCGGCATTTAGTCTTGTGACCTTGGGCAATGCTTTTAACCTAGACCTCTTTTTTCCTACCTTTAAAGGCTTCCAAAATGCCTTGTACGGACAGACCATAAGAGAAATGGGAGGCATGATTGGTACTGGTGTTGTAGAGATTCACTTGCATTTAGAGCAATTTCATTTGTTGCCTATAAAATACCAAAGTATTTCTTGGCTGTGACTGCAGTCAGATGCTCACTCAATTTGGATTGAGTGTTCTAGGGAAGCAACTTTTGCTGGGAGTTTCTAGCATTCTAGATGATGAATGTTCACTACAGCAATTTAAGCATGTGGGACCCTGTGTGTGTTGTGTCCTCAGGGTCCCAACTAACAAGCCATTGACAAGGTCAAGGAAAAATGGAAGGAATCAATTCAACCTGCACCAGCACGTGCTGACCAAGTCCCTGCTGTGCTCTGGCTACAAGGTGGTATCTGGGAGTGGGCAGGAAAGGGCAGGAGAAAGCATTGCACTGGGGGTTGGCTAGGTCTGGTGCCCATCCTGGTTCTGACCAGCAGCACGGCCCTGGATAAATTTCCCAATCTCTCTAAACCTCATCCCCCTTGTCCCCAAGGATGGGAAGAAAACACCTGCCTTGAGGGGTTAGTAAGAAGTCTTGATAAACTGACTTATTCAAGCCACCCATCACAGGGCCCCAGAGTGACTCATGAGGAGCCAATTGGCATTGCCACTGCTTCCTGCTATTATTGGAGGCAGCAGGATATGGGGAGCAAGACACCCTGATTCAAACCCCTGCTCCCTCCTCCCCCACCCACCAGCAGTGCACTCCTAGACAGGTTCAATCACTTCAAGAGCCTCAGCTGCTCCCCTGGAAATGGGTAGTAATGGCACCCACTTTGTGAGGCTGTAGTCTTAGTTAAGGAGATGTTGGTATGTGAAAAGAGACCAGTAAGTCTTAGTTAACTATAAATCCTTCTTGCCCGGCTTGCTCTAAGGCAGAGCTGAGATGTCACTTCTTCCAGGAAGCCTTCACCCACCACTTGCCCCACTACCAACTCTAGATTCTGATTTTCCTTTATGGTCCCATTGCCCCTGTTCTGTTTTCTTATCTGAATCCCTCTCCAGGCTTGAACCCCTTTTAGGTTGGTCAGAGACCAGGTTTAAAGGCCTCTGACCTTTCCAGAGCTCAGTGTTTGTGAAATGAATACTAAATGCACCAGGGCATGGGTCACGAATGCTCAGAGTGCCTTGCTCTGGGCTGGAGAAAATCTCGTCAGATCTGGCCATCTCCTGTCAGCTTCCTGGGAAAGGCCATGGTGGAAAAAACTGCATTCACCTCCACCTCCACTGAAGCTCCAACACCAGCTCTGGGCCACATAACAGGTCCTTTGTTAGGGTCCAGCGGGGGAAACAGAAACCAGTCTAGGTGTATCAGACAGAAGGAATTCAGCACAGGGAGCTGGTTATACAGCTGATGGAGGAGCTGAGATGTCAAACAGGGAACAGCCGTGCAGCCCAGAGACCTGGGACAGCGGAGGCTGCAACCACCTTTAGATCTAGTGGGATAGTCGGAGATAGAGCAGCGACCACAGCCCAGGAGCTGGGACTACGGTAGGCTGATGGAGGGGAGCAGGAGCCACAGACAGGAGGAACCACCTGGGTGGCTGCCAGCAAGGAAGGGGGGGAAGGGAACACACTGGCTACTCTTTCGCTATCATGCTCTGATCTCCCCTCAAAGGAGTCAGCTTCCCTCCCCTTGCATAACACAAACACACACGTGCGCAGACACACATAAACACACACACGCCCCTGCAATGCAAGACAGAACAGGAAGGACAAGGGATAGGTCTGAGGACAAACAGGACAATGACCAATACAAGTCTCAGTAAGTATTTGCGGTCATCTGGCTCAGCATAGATTATGGGGGAATTCACCCAATATGTCACTACACTTTGTAGCTTGTCTCTAAATACATTTGGGAGCCTGAGGGACCAACATGAATCTCTGAGCCTTCTCCAAGGCCCATGGGCTCCAAGCTGAGGTCCTGAGATGCACGGTCATGGAACCATGTCCCTCTGGCCCCAGTGACCGTGCCTCATGCTGCAAATTCTTTCCCTTCTCTGTACACCCTTCTGGGCATGTGTTTGAGTCCAGCCCCTTCCTCAGCAGTCTCTGTAATAGTGAAGTAGCCTCTTTCCTAACTGGCTGTCTTCCTTCCAGAATCTCCTCCCTCTGATCTTTCTTCCCCTCAGTAGAAGATCAATCACCTCCAATTCTGAACTGGTCACTTCTTTACAAACAGTCAATATCTTCCTCTTGCCTATGAGATAGTCTCACTTCCTAAGTCTGGCCATCTAAGCTGTCTGTGATCTAGCTGTCACCTTATTTTCCACTTTTTCCATTATACATATAATCTCTGCTCCCCTCACACAGAGCTGCTACATATCTCCCCGCAGGCTGCCACAACTGGGCTTCTGCTGCTCCCTCTATCCAGAGCCCCATCTCTGCTCTCTTTGATTTTAAATTCCACCTGTGCTTGAAGCTTTGGTTCACATCACATTTTGCATTCCTGATGGAAGCAGCAATGTTTTTCTCCACTCCTGAATCCCTGCAGCGTTTTATCTGAACTTATGACACTTACCACTTTCTGCTTTGCCCTGGAATTATTGATGGGCACCACTTATCTCCCTGCTAAGGTTTTAAAGGGTAGAGACTGATATTTTAGCTTTAGGTTCCTATAGCATCTAGCATACAGTAGGTGCTTTTAAATTTCTGTTGTGTAAATGGATGTGCCTTAAAGTGAATGAATGAATGGGTCAGCAGCCACATCTCCAAATGAATAAATGGGGTGAGGGAATAAGACTGGCAGTTGTCCTGGCCCCATAGAGCAGGCTACTCTAGCCAGTCTGGAAGAGGATGTAAGCTATGGGTTATGCTAGTTACACAAATCAGGGAGGGTTCAGGCCGCTCTGGACATACTGTGGAAGGGTCACTTTTAGTGGGAGATCTTGGGGGACAACCACAGATCTTAAGCCTGCACAGCTGACCTCAGATCTTGGCTTCCCTGCTCCGTTAAGACACTCACGTCAATGTAGTTGGCATTAATGTAGTCAGAGTGTGGGTCTCCATCCAACACCAGCAGCCTCACCCGAGAATGGTCATCTGCAGAGAGAGAGAGAGAGAGAGAGAGAGGAGAAATCAGGGCATGGTTGATAAGAGGCCTTTGAGTGAGGAGTTTTTCAGCAGCGTCTTCACTCACATTTATACACAACTGCTTATCAAGTATCACGCTGCTCTCTCATTTAACCCTCACCACCGCCCACAGTCATTAATCCCATTTACAGATGAGAAAATGGTGGCTCAGGAAGGTCAGCAACCTTATAAATAAGGACTGGATTAGTCACTTGCTTCTTTAAGTCTTAGCGATTTCAACAAATCTTTAATTATAAAAATAATTAGCTATAAAAGTTACTCATTTAAAGTATTTATTTAAAAATGTGTGATTTTGATAAGATCTGAAAACTATTAAATTTATAGCATTATTCTTTATTTACAACTTGTTCAGTACTGATGAATACCCTCACCATACACAGCTTACTGTCTTTCCTTTTTAATAAACTTTATTTTAGAAGAAAAAAAATCAACATTAAAATAGGAATAGAAATACTTTCTTCATAGGACATGCAGGAGGGACCATATGAAAATACTTGGGACGTGAGAGGGTTGAATCTGAACAAATACGCTCCATTTTCAAGTTGGCTTAAAAACAGCAAGTTCACTTATTGTATATACATGCACAAATTGCTTCTCTTTTGCTCCTTGGAGTATTCTTGTGGAGAATAGATTGTCAGCCATATATTGTTATCGATACCATCATTAAAGTGACGCTGACTAAATCATTGTAAAAGAGGTCATCAATAACTAAGAGTCGTGTTGCAGGGGATATCCTTTCAGACACAATCCAGACATAAACAAGATTTGCAGGCTTTGGTTGATAGCATGCTTCCTTCAAATAACAGTAAATAAAAACCATTACAAAAAAACTAGAACAGCAGAAGACTCAGGGTAATCCTTTATAATTAATTAAGCGAGCTCTGACATGGGAACAGACACACCCTGGTGGGGTCTGGGTGGGAGGAGGGGTCTGGGTGGGAGGAGGGGCCTCAGTTTGTTATTCATGTCGCTGTGTGGTCACTGCAGCCTCTGGCCAATCTGCTGTCCTCCAGGGTAGGGGTGGGGATCAGCAAGTGGGCTGGAGAGCTCGTGGCATCGGGAGGGATTCCCCCGAAGTGGCCATGGAGATCAGATCAGCTTATCCTGTGGGAGTTGCACAGCACTTTGTGATCAATGGAGCACATTTACTGCCACGAACCTGAATTCCCTTGAGGCGCAGGGGATGGATCAGGGAGTGAGACTTGAACGCCCCTGTTTGATCCCCTGCACCCCTGCAGGCACTCAAGAAGTAATTGGCAGATGTATAAACAGATGACCCATTGGGTTCTCACACTGACCCCGTGAGAGAAGGAATATGGGTCCTGTTAGTCCTTGTTACAAATGAGGGAACTGAGGCTGACAAAGACTGACTGGCCACGTGGCCAGTGAATGGTGGAGCACGGACGAGTGGCATTCTCTCTCTGAGTTCGGGCAGTCTGAGTGTAACAGCGCCACTTCAGAAATACCCTACAGGGGGATTTGACTCCAGAGAAGTGGCTAATTACTTCTTGAGTGCCTGCAGGGGTGCAGGGGATCAAACAGGGATGCTATCAGTCTGATTCCCCGTTCCATCCCCTGCACCTCAAGGGAATTCAGGTTCGTGGCAGTAAATGTGCTCCATTGACCACAAAGTGCTGTGCAACTCCCACAGGATAAGTTGACCTGATCTCCATGACCCTTTGGGGAATCCCTCGCGATGCCATGAGCTCTCAAGCCCACTTGCTGATCCCTCACCCCTACCCTGGACGACGGTAGATTGGCTGGAAGTTGCAATGACCACACAGTGACATGAATAACAAACTAAGGCCTCTCCTCCCACCCAGACCCCACCAGGGTGTGTCTGTTGTAATAACCAGAATCCACAGAGAACTCAAACTTATTACTAAGA
>CAUYRH010088463.1:0-30792 GCA_963574655.1 Perodicticus potto
AAACTCTTAACCATTTTTTAGAATCTCTATTAAGAAAATAATACAAAATAAACAAGATGATGTCTGTATCACATAGTAATTCATAGATTTTGGAGAGCACTACTATCCTCACCTGAGAAATTGGTTGGTGTCCAGCCCATCATTGTCCAGGTGGGCAGGTGCCCTGTGGGGTGGGGTGTCAAGCCCATCATTGTCCAGGTGGGCAGGTGCACTGTGGGGTGGGGTGTCCAGCTTATCAGTATCCAGTTGGGCAGGTGTACAGTGGGGTGGGGTGTCTAGCCCATCACTCTCCAGGTGGGCAGGTGCCCTGTGGGGTGGGGTGTCCAGCCCATCATTGTCCAGGTGAGCAGGTGCACTGTGGGGTGGGGTGTCCAGGGCCCTATCAGAGTCCCACATAGTCACATGTCACTTCTTTGTTCATACCTGGGTTCATGCTCACAGATGCTTCTTTCTTTTGAGGGTTGAAGGAGTGGAGTGTATGCGAAGTGATCACAGCATTGCTGGGCAGGTTGTGAACACTTGTAAGCATTAGCTCCACCTTAATATAGACCTTCATTCATAGGCAACTCCGTGCTGCATGTATGTGTGTGGCTTAAAAATACTAAGCACTTATTAATAAAGTGAAAGTAGAGCTCTTCAGATCCCTTGCAAGTAATATTTCTTCACTAAAGCTGGGAATTCCTAATGTCTCTTGTCCCTACTCCAGAGAGCAACCGGAGGTCACTGCAGGTAGCTGATTCTTCCAAGAAAACAGAGTCCTATCTGCAACAGTTACCCAATTACATTTGCCCGTCATCCTGATTTGGATAAATATACTGAAATATGAGTGAAGACAAGATCAATTTTCAGTAAGAAAAATTGCTTTGCTTTGGGATATTTGGCAAATTACCTAAGTACATTAGCATATTAGATCTGTCCTTTTAAATTTGTTCATCAATTCCAACTACCACGATAAAATTCTCATGTACAATTTAACTGCAGTATTAATGAAGTTGATTGGTCTATGACAGGCAGGGTCAGTTTTATCACCCTTGAAAATACCTGAATTAAGATATTTTTAACTCAACCCAAAGAAAAGGAACTGTTTGAATGTATGTTCCCTAAGAAAAAGAAAAAAAAAAAAAAGAAGAGGAAGAAAATTAGCCTAATTTAATTCTTGATAACATCTTTAAAGCTTGAAAGTCACAAAATTTAATGGAAATCTACTTTTTAACTTAATTTCCCCAAAGTCACTGTAAAACCTCCGCAAATCATATTCACTTTGAGTGTGATTTTTCCAGAGCAGGAGCTACACCGAGGGAATTTAATATCTTTCGGAGCTACGTTAACTAAAGCTGCCTGGGCAGTAAAATGTGTGTCCCCGTGTTAAGTTCTCATAACGAGCAGTGTAAAGAACTTGCAGGTATTGGAGAAGCTAAGATTTGACTTGGAGGCTCTAAAAGTAACATATTGAGTAACGACTCTCTGTTTAGTGACCAGTAAAGAAGCTGAGGACTTTTATAAGACCCTTGGTAATTCGGGAAAGCCCTCGTATGATGAATCACAGGAGCGTTAACAGTAGGAGGCGTCCTCTTCCACACCGTCCTTTCTGCTTACTGAATTAGCATGGTGAACACACACATCAATTAGCCTCACTGAGATTTGATGGACTTTATGGAACGGATGACACATGCCGAGTCTGACAAGGAGGGTGCAGTGTCACACGCGCCTGCATTCTGGTATAATCTGCACAAAATACCATGTAGACCAGATCTATTTATTTCAGGCTTGGATCTCATTCAGAATTCTCATAAATAGACTTCCCTCCTCCTCCTCCTCATGGTGCATAGCTCTAAAACCACACAACTCTCAAAGTCATGTTTGGACGTGTGCCCCGCCCCATGACCCACACAGGTGTGAGTTTCAGTGGATGATTGGGGGGATGCTGTACCTGGGGTTCCTCACTACACCTGCCTTCCCGGGGGGCGTGCCAGAGGGGACCAGGGAGCAGGATTAACCAGTCAGCATGTAAATGGGTTAAATGCTTCTCCCTGGATGGGTGTCTTCTGGTTCTTCCTTACACATTTGCGTATGAGTCATGATTGCATTAACGTACACAGCTATGATTTTCTGTGGCTCAATGGAGTAGGGCACCAGCCCCGTAGACTGGAGGTGGTGGGTTCAAACCCGGCCCCAGCCAAAAACTGCAATAAATAAATAAATATGCTTAAAAAAAGAGATGATTAGTTCAATAATAATTATAGAGTGCCTAATTTTTTTTTAGAAGAAGATGGCAAAGCAAAATCATTAAACAAAACTAGCTGCACGTTCAGAGAAAGTACCTATCTGGGGAAATCCAACATTACCTCTGAAGTTCACATTATGTTACAGCTTCGACTCACACTTTCTTGTAGCCCCACAAGCAAACACCACTTAGGCTTAACAATATGTCCCCACCACCTATTATTGTATCTGAAATAAAAACATGTTGAATTAAAATATATATATGTATACTTTTCAAATCTGTTCTTATTCTTCCTGTCTGCTTGTAATTCTGTAATCCTGGCTACCATCTTTTTTCTTTTTTTTTTTTCAAATCACACACCTGTTTCCAAGGGTTTTCTCTCCCTTGGGTCTACATCATTGCCATAGCATTTCTTTTTCAAAACAAATGTTAAAATAACCTAACTGCTACCCAGGTGCAGTGACCCAGACCTATAATCCAGTACTCCGGGAATCTAGGAGGAGGGTCATTAGAGCCCAGGATTTTGAGGCTCGCCTGGACAACACAGTGAGACCCTGACTCTATTAAGCACCCACACATGCTGCCTTGAACAACAAATTCCTTTATTCAGCAATGTTTTGGTTCCTACCACCTAATTCAGGCAGTTTTTCACCTTTAGCGTAATAGTCTCTCCATAAACTATACCATGCTGGTGTTAAATTACTTGCAAGACCCTACCATCCCAGTGATTCTCCATTTTAGGCACATTATGTTGTTCATTTTTCCTAAGCACTTTAGTCTTTTCCCATCTTTTTCTCTTTTATGACTCTATTATCTTCCTAAGTATCTTCTCCTAACTTTTTTCCTAACAGACCCTCATTTATACAGAGGTTCTTCCCCACTCAGAATAAATTATCCTCTCTCTTATAAATCAATAGTGATTCATATAATCTACATTTTTTCTTTTTTGAGACAGAGTCTCACTATGTTGCCCTTGGTAGGGTGCTGTGGTGCCACAGCTCACAGCAACCTCCAGCTCTTGGGCTTAAGTGATTCTTTTGCCTCAGCCTCCCTAGTAAATGGGACTACAGGCCCCCGCCACAGCACCCGGCTATTTTTTGTTGCAGTTGCCATTGTTGTTCTAGTTGGCCCAGTCTGGGTTCAAACCAGCCAGCCTCGGTGTATGTGTCTGGCACCATAACCACTGTGCTACAGGTGCTGAGCCATATAATTTGCATTTTAAACTGATTATTTTCATTACTTTTTTCCCCACTAAACATGATTTCTAGAGTGCAAGAATCCTACCTTAAATATGCTTGTCACTATTAACATTCCAAAATATTTTAGATGTTCAAAGATTAAATGAAACCTAATTACTTTGATTAAAAAATATTCACACATTAAATATATGCTGAAGAGTTATTAATTTAGAAAAATATAATTACCTGATATAATAAATGGGTTTAACTGTTAATTTTTTACTATGGTACCTTTTGGAATAAAAAAAAACAGAATATAAAATTTGCTGAAGGATATTAAATACCAACCAGAGACATAACTCAATAGAAAACTGAGGCACTGTATATTATAAAGCTAATACCCTACACACCAGAATAACCTGACAGGAGATTTGAAGCTGGCGGAACTGTTTACACACTCCTGTGCTAGATGGTTACTATGGAAATAAAAGCAAACGTGAAACAATGTTAAGAAGGAAGAATCAACAGGGTTGCATATTTGTTAAGTTTGAGGTGTTCATTAGTGGAAAATCACCATAAGAATTTGGTCTATCTTACAGTGGTGTTGTTCACCATAAATCCTATAAAGGTTTCTGTTTATTATCTTGACACTTTTTAAGCAAAACAACTTCTACTTGAATATCAAACAGAACTTGAATTTGGGATTAATGCATCCTTGATTTAAAACAATTCCTGAGTTTAATAAAATATCAAAATGATAGTTATCTTTATATGAAAAAGCACATATAGAAGGCTGTAAATTAATTAATCAAAATATAGTTATTATAGCCTGGCATTGTGGCTGGTGCCTGTATTCCCAGCAATTTGTGAGGTTGAAGCAAGAGAATTGCTTGAGCCCAAGAGTTTGAGGTTGCTGTGAGCTGTGACACCACAGCACTCTACCAAGGACGACATAATGAGACTCTGTCTCAAAAAAAAATATATATATATCTATATATAGTCATTACATAAATACTAAATTATTTTTACACATTTGCTTTAAGTGGATAAGAAGAGTTGTCTTAAATTTAACCCATAAAAATTACAACTCATGAAAAGCTTTTAGGAATTTCAGCTGCGGTATCCATTACATACCTTGAAAGCATTTTTTTCCATCAGGTAATTTGATGCTAGCATGGAATGTTAGAGTAAAATATTTGAAAAAGAACCCTATTGAAAAAACATTCAAAGAGATTAAATGGGAATGGCGAAGATTAAATGGCTACTTTGCAATTGGATCGGAAGGTGACCCAAAGCATATTTATGCTGGTTGTTCTGAAAGGTTATTTCTTTGCTTGAATGCTTTGCATATTTCACCCATTCTTGCATTTTGTTTGAGCTGGGAGATGGGATGGAAGGGTGCTGCTACTGCAATTCACTGAAGACTTCTAACGGTTGTTAAAATGCATTCTCTAAGTTTTAATTTGCTACCAAATGATAAGGTTGTTAAAATGCATTCTCTAAGTTTTAATTTGCTACCAAATGATATCTTAATACCGTAAAATTTATGGAACAATTTGCAGTGATTCTGAGGTGGTGTGACTCACAGTGTACACATGTCTGAGCATGGATTACCATGCGCGTAGCTTCAGCGTCCTTTCTGTTTGTGTTGTGTAAACACCGGCTTTCCACGTGGAAGGGAGCACAGCTGACAGCCCTCCACTCAGTCCCCACCCTCCTTAAACACAATCCCTACCTGCCCTCCAAGAAAAAGGAAAAAGGACTAAAAGCATGTTAAAGAGTATGACAAAAAAAAGCAGCATAACACCAGAAATTTTACATTATAATTTAACCTACTCCAAGAATCTAAAAAGAACCTTACCTACTAACAAGTGAAAAAGGAATGGAAGTAAAGATTATAACATGCCAAGACAGGAGTGCTGCTGTCTGAGTTTTGCCCACCTCAAAGGAGGTAGTTTCATCAGGTCCCTTGTTTCTGACGGTGACCTTGGCTTGGGGGATTTGTGGTCTCTACCAGCCAAACCTAAAGCAACATTGTCTCTGGGGCATAAATTTGGCATTTTTGAGACTACTGACTGCCTCACACAGAAAACTTGTAAGGTTGAGTGTCAGCGAAGAAGCACATCTTGAAAAATACATGTGGAGGGGACAGGGAGGAAAATCCATAGCTGAGGTGCACTTTCAAGCCCACTACGCAGGTCAGTGTTTGAGAGTGGTGGAGGGGAAAGCGTAGTTCAGCTTCTGTAATAGCACGTTATGGGATGAAATTGAAGTATTTGTTTAGACAAACCTGCTTTCTAGTTTTATAAAGACCATTCGGACAAAAACCAATGGGCAGAGAGCAGGACGCAGCACAAGGCAGTCATCATTAACTGTGACGGACACTGAATACATAGGAATCCTTATTAGTGGTTGAATAAACGGGAACATTATAATAGCAAAAGTTTTCAAAATAAAGAAGATGATTTATAAAACACTAGAGAAATCCAAGTTCATCTTGAGGAGTCAGAGAAAAGGTGCAGCTGTGATGTTTGCTGTGAACGAGAAAATAAAATCCAAAAGTATTCTGGTATGATGGTAGGACATAAGACAAGGCTCCAAGGAGAGCAGAGCTAAAAGAAAAGCCTAAAACAGGATGAGACAAATAGACAAATAAATGATTACCCCCCAAACCTCAAGCAAATAGAAAATGCAATAGCAAACCTAAAATTCTTATTAGAAACAGAATGAAAACGCAAATTGAACAGTACAGAAAACAATCTGAAGAGTCAAGAGCAATCTCTAGAGTTTTCTCCCAGAATAGAGATGGAAATGGGGGGGAGGGGAATGTATGAAAAAAAATGATATTGGAGTTGACAGTGTTGAAGCTTACTTGAGTACCAGTACTTGCTCCTAGAAAGCAGCGAAGGTGGCTAATACCCCTTCAGCCTTCTTGTTAGCTCAGTAGGATGCAAAGAGCCACTCTTCACCATAAGACTTGGATAAAACTCCCTAGTTTGTCTATGACAAGGCCAGACACAGACCCTCTAAATCCTCATTCTTTGCCTCATTGGTGATAATTAGTTGAACTATTTATCTCTACTAATCTGGCCAAAATGCCTATTAATTTGACTGGCCCAAACTTAGTAAGGATTCATCCTTCCTTCAGGTCCCTGGACTCTGACCCACACTTGCGCTTAAGCAGCAACAGAAGGTGGAACAACTTCTCCTTAACGGCCCCTCAAGAGTCAAGTGAGCCCAGAACAAAATTCTCTGATCAGCCTGCTCATCATTCCACCTGCTCATCTAAGAGCAACCTGCCCAGCCCTATCTAGCCCCAGCTGCCCCTCTCTGTCAAGAAAATCCTTTCTGGTGACCTTCCTGGTGCCAAACTCCCCCCCTTTCCTGTGCTTTCCCTGCCCCACCATCCCCTCCCCCGTTGCAGTGACCTTCACCTTCTGGTGCAATAGTCTTTTTGAACAAATTCTCTCCTTCACTAAGTCCAGATTGACTTTTACGTCATGAACTTATGGGAGATAGAGGAAAGCTCAACCTAAGAATTTTAGGTGCTCCTAAGGGGAGTGTTAAATCAGAACAGATGTAATATAAAAATAAAACAAAATGCTTTCTCATACTAAAAAACAAGCTGGTTTTATAGATCTTTTCCCTACAACGTAATTATGTACCAAATGGGGAAAATAAAAATCATAAACGCACTAGAAGAAAATGTAAATCAACATTTCTCACAGGGTCTCATCTTCACGCCAACTCCCTCCTCCGGTATACAGGCGGACATTCTTTCTGGGCCACCTCGGTCATTCAGTAGCTCGACACAGGCCCACTAACCAGTGTCCTGTTTGGAGACAGCTTCTTGTTCTCCTGTGTTCCAGTGACTACAGTTTACCTAATTTTAGCCAATTAAGAATAAGAGATCACAAACTTGTTGTCCTTCAGACCTGGGTCTAGGGGACGAGGGGTTTCCCTGGAGCTTCTGCACTGTTAGCCTTAAGCCCCGACTTAAGTAACATTTTCTTCATTTTAGTAGTAAACATCACAGCCGTGAGTGGAGATTTAAAGTACTAATGCTACATACAGTGCATGAAAATGTCTGCAAAGCTACTGTGCAGGTGCTAGTAAAACACGTTCTATACATGCTTTGATGTGACCTGGCCCTGTAGAAAGGCTCTATAAAGCCAGGCCCACACTACTCTTGGGGAGCAGCCGTATCTTTCCTTCTCAGTGCTGGCCTCCCTGCACACAAGCCAAATATACTTTTTTCTTGCTGCTCGGTCTGGTGTTCTCTGTTGATTTCCATCCTGGGAGATGACAGATCCTAGGGGTTGGGAACAGTTCTAAATGCAATGAGACCACTGATTGCACAGGGATGTGTGTTCCAGCCCCAGCTACTTCCCTGAGCTGAAGACCCATATATCCAGCTGCTTGCTTCATTTCTCCACATAATATCTGAAAAACAACTCTGACTTATCGAGCCCAGAGCAAATCACTTCATTGTTCCACCTCTCTCCTCCACTGCTAGAGCAGGGTCTCTAACTAGGGCCTGTAGGCTAATATTCTTCATACTTGCTGGGGCAAAAAATTCTAGGAGTGATTTTTACTTTTATGTCATAACTCAAATGAGATCAATAAATTCTGCCATGACTATATTTGAAGCATATCCTCAATAGCCTACTGCTCGTAGCTCTGCCTCTGGAACTGAGTCTCACCATCCTGTACACCCCTGAGCTGCCTCTGGGGCCTCCGTTCTGAGCTCCGCACTTCTGCACCAGGCCCTCTCCCTGTTTTTCTCCACATAACAGACAGTGACCTGAAACTGCACCTCAGCTCATAGCACCCCTTCCTCAAAACCCTGCAATGACTTCCCTTCACTTAGAGAACAAAACCTAAAGCTGTTACCGGGATCCCCATTGATCCATCTCCTGTAACGCTGTCGGGGCAAGGGGAGAATTTCTCTTTCCCCGTGTAAGTTCACTGAAAGATCAACTCACAATTAAGGCAGATTAATAATAGGAAGAGATTTATTTACCATGTGTACAGGATACCCAATATTACAATGGGATCTCGATATTTTACACTGTTATGGGGGAGGGGAAGATGAGGAATATAGATAATTCTGTTCAGGGCAATAAATGGTTGCTAGGGTGGTGAATGAATGAATGGGGGAAACAGATTGACTTGTGAATTAATTGAAGACAGGGATTACATTTAAAATGATTTTGGCCAGATCTGATTGCATTCTTGATCATCTTTCTGTCAATATACTGAGTAATAGGGAGGAGAAAGGAAATCAATTATTCTTTTGATGGGGTCCTCAGATAGAGGGGAAGTCCGGGAGGGGTGAGAGGAAACATTCCCTTTCCCCCAAAGGTTTGCTGAAAGATCCACTCACAATTAAGGCAAATTAATAAGAGAAAGGCTTACTTACTAATACCATGTACATGGGGAGAATCACATACGATTACCCAATATCCCGATATTTTTACATGCACCCTTCAGAGGTGAAAGGGGAGGGAAGACAGGCAATTCTATTTAGGGAGGTCACAGATTGTGTTGGAAGGATGAACTGATGGGGGAAACAGTTTGATTCAAAAATTCACCTATGCAAGCATTATGTTTCAATGATTTGGGCCGGGCCTAGTTGCATTCATGATTTTCTTTCCAGAAATACATAGTGTCCCAAAGGTTACAAGATATTCTCTATGTGTTGCCAACCTATAAAATTTTATAATGAATATTTTATAAATAAAGGTACATTTAGCTACAGATTCTCATTTTCCCTCTGTATGGGTATGGTGATTTATGGGAGACCTTTGGGACCCCTTGTATATTGAGATTACAGGGGAGGGAGGGAAGTCATTGTACCCCTGGGTCTTTTGACTAGGTCATTCTGGTTTATGCAGATAGAGTGAGAGAATCCCTTCTTAATCTCTAAGAGCCTTCAATTAAAAATACTCTTCATACTAAGGAGGAATCATATTTTGAGATGACATTTCCCAAGCTCCTTTCTCCATTTCTCCTGTCTGGAATATCTTCAGAAGTTTCACATATTAGAAGCTGAGTTGGCAGCCGTGGAAGGGTGAATGGGATGGGTTGAGGCAATGTCCACTAGCTTCCAATGTACAATTCTCAAAGAAGAAGCTTAAAATAAAAAGCATCTAAAAGGACCCTGGAGGGGGTATTAAAAGACACAAAGGAATTTATGGATGAAAAATGGAGTTTCTCAGTCTGTGATCTTAGGAAAAGCTCTCTACTTCATGAAGATACCTGTGTCCGGGGCTCGGGAGCTGGCCCTGAAGACCCCCACGTTCAGGTCACCTTTAGGGTCTTCCTCCAATTGTCATAGTGTAGTTTGATGTGGGCCACATGAATCCCAGAGTACCTCATTAATCCCTTCCCAGTAAGGTGAGGAACTGTCTTCAGCAGGAACCAGGCTCGCAGACAGGTCTCAACAGCGATCCAGAATCACACAGTTCGATGAGCCCTTTTAACTGTGACTGTAGCATGAACTAACAGTTCACCCTGAAATGTTCACAAACTAAGAACATAACTTTTAACAAATTCTTTCTTTCTTTTTTTTTTTTTAGAGACAGAATCTCACTTTATCGCCCTCAGTAGAGTGCTATGGTGTCACAGCTCACAGCAACCTCCAGCTCTTGGGCTTGGGTGATTCTCTTGCTTCAGCCTCCCGAGTAGCTGGGATACAGGTGCCTGCCACAACGCCCAGCTATTTTTCTGTTTTGGAGTTCCGCCGAGGCCGGGTTTGAACCTGCCACCTTCGGTATATGGGGCCAACGCCCTACTTGATGAGCCACAGGGGCCGCCCTTAACAAATTCTTTAGTTTAACTACTTGGGCATTTGTAGTAATTTAATGTATTACAAAGATTTTCTAGGTATTTCACAGAAGCCTTCAAAATTTTACTTTCCTACTGTTTATTCATAAAAACTTTGTAGTAGACTCTAGAAAACTTGGTATGAATACGTTTGTATATATGGAAAACATCACTGCTCTTCTGAATGTGGGCTGTTCAGTGCAGTGTGCCCTGCATGTAAGACAGAGCCCACACCATGGCGTATGTGAGGCCTCCTCTGCCCCTGGGATTTCTCTGATTTAGTCTGGAGAGCAGCCACAACACTGTAACCTCAAGGACACTATGAAGTTTGGCGTGCCTTAATTTTTCCAATAAAACCATTTAATGGGTGCTTTTGTTAAAAAACAAAATAAAACAAAAAAAACTTTGTTTTCATCTAAAACTTTGATGTACACATCATCTCTGCATCTGCATTTTCTAGGCCTAATGTTTAGACACCTGTACACAGGCAGAGCCAGAAAGT
The DNA here is from genome assembly GCA_963574655.1 of Perodicticus potto. Lineage (NCBI taxonomy): Eukaryota > Metazoa > Chordata > Mammalia > Primates > Lorisidae > Perodicticus > Perodicticus potto. The sequence continues at coordinate 10,733 of CAUYRH010088463.1, forward strand.
AGAGTACTCAATTATTGTAGAAATTAAGGATTCTATTTTCACCTCGAATCCCAGGTTTTAGCTCTCCAATCCCTATGACCAACTTAGGCAATGTTTTTCTTACCCAAGCACCTAAGACAAAGGGCTAGAACACAGAAGTGTCTGAAAATTCCTGAAAGCTGGACTTTGCACCCCCTCACATCACCATTTATTGTTAATTCATGGCTCACCAGTCAGATGTCTGAGGCCTCTAACTGGATCTAAGCTAATTAGTTATCAGAGCCAATCTGGTCCCATCTCTGTCACAATTTCTGAACCTAGTTAAGACTAGAAATTTGCTCAGACTCCAACTTAAGCTCCAATTTAAGCTCAAAACACCAATCTGTGTCACTTTGGTATCTGAGAGAGAGCCTGATGGGTGCAATTAGGGAGCCGAGGACAGCCGGTCCAGCGGGTACCCTGCTGGACTCAGTGCACTGGGGTCTCTGGGAGCTCTATCTTGGAACTTGTTATCGATAAAAATTACATTTAACAAAGTTTAATTGAGCAAAGGGAAATTCAGAAATTGGGCAGCTGAACCAGAACAGGGTCAGAGAGACTTCAAGGCTGGAGAAGGTTCATGGACAGAACAGACCAAGTGGTACAGAGAAGATGGAGATGAGGGGTAGACCAGCTGGGTGGGCACAACTCAGAGTTCGACTTACTGAAAAATAGTGTCAACAGTGGGCTGCCTCTTTGGACAAAACTCCACGATTGGCAAGGAAGGGAGTAGAAAGGAGGGAGGCTGAATGGAGCACACTTTAGTCAGAGCAAAGGGGTGACACTTTTGCCTTTGAACTTTGAAATTAAGGTCTCCTTTTCTTAAAATTTTTCTGAGACAGAATCTCACTTTGTCGCCTTGGGTAAAGTGCTGTGACAACACCCTAGCTCACAGCAACCTCAGACTCCTAAATTTAAGCGATCCTCCTGCCTCAACCTCCCAAGTAGCTGGAACTACAGGTGCCTGTCATAGTTGCCTGGCTAAGTTTCCTATTTTTTTTCACTCTTGCTCAGGCTGGTCTTGAATTCCCAAGCTCAAGGAATCCACTTGTCTCAGCCTCCCAGATTTCTGAGATTGCAGGTGTAAGCCTATACTTTACCTAAAACCAATAAGCCTTGACCAAGGTTGCAGCTTAATCAATGAAGCAAGAGGTGTTTATAAAGAGGTAGATTATAGTTGTTACAAAATCCAGAAAAGCCACAGAAGCAACTCAAAGAAAGAAAACTCTCACTAGTCACAAGGAAGATGTAATGCATAATTTTCCCCAGTTATGATTTCTAGGGTCCCAGTTTTTCAGCTGATCATTCAACATAAGTATCTAAAAAGCCATGTTTGTCTCCACAAAACACAGGCAATCAAAAGCTGTGTACAGAAGGGAAGAGAAGAGAATTAATGACTAGAGAAAGTTACACAAATATCAAAACCAGAACAGGCTCATGCCCTGCCCAGAAGTCAACCTGAGGCTAATGAGGAGAAAGTGCGGGCCGGGCCCTACCCACCAGGCTGCAAGGTGAATGACTCTGCCACTGTTCCCACAGGATAATGGATAAAGAATTTTTTTATCTTTGTCTTACATCAGATGTTTGTCAAGAGAATTTATAAGGCTAGCCACAAAATTATGCACCTTTCTTTTAATCTCATTTCTGTATTAATTCAAATAGGGCAATTGTTTTGAATAATAGATCTCTGAAGTTTTCAAGAACATTTAGAATCCTCCTAATTTAAAAGATACACCTTTTGGCCATTCATTTCAATGATATATTAATTCCCAAAGCGATTCAATCCAAGATCTCTTCATAGAAACCCGGGTGGTGATTTTCCAGGCGTAGCCTGCGGTGGGCACAGATTCGTCCTCTGAAGTAGACAAGGTAACAAGGAGGACGGAGCGTTTTAAAACCAAGACTTCCCCTTGGCCTTGACATGTTTGGTACAAGCATGTGCTGCTTGGAATCTTGCCCGTCTCGGACTCCCTGTCTTTGCAAAGTCTGGAATGAACACATGCTCTGGAAGGTGGAGACAGAGGAGAGAATCACGCAATGTTCCAATGAAGTTCAGATTTTTTTTTTGAGACAGAAACTCAAGCTGTCGCCCTCGGTAGAGTGCAATGGAGTCTCAGCTCACAGCAACCTCCAACTCCTGGACTTACGTGATTCTCTTGCCTCAGCCTCCCGAGTAGCTGGGACTGCAGGCGCCTGCCCTAAGGCCCAGCTAAGTTTTTGTTATAGTTGTTGTTTGGCAGGCCTGGGCTTGATTCAAAACCGACAGCTCTGGTGTATGCGGCTGGCGCTTCAGCTGCTTGAGCTACAGGTGCTGAGCCAGAATTTCAGATATTTTTATACACATCTTTTTTGGGGGGGGAGGGGAACAGGTAATTCTATATGGGCCATAAATGGTTGCTGGGGAGAATGGAGGGAAGGGAGGGGGAAACAGGTTGACTTAAAAATTAACCTGAGTCATAAGTATTATGTTGCAAATGATTTGGGCCAGGCCTGGTTGCATTATTCATTTTCTTTTCTGAAATACAAGGAGAACACAGGGAGAGGGAGGGAAGTCTATTGTCCCTTCTGATCAGGTTAGTCCAGTTATACAGACAGAGGGAAGACCCTTCCAAGGGCCTGCGACTCTCCAAGGCCTTTAATTAAAAACATTCTTTATACCAAGGAGTGATATATTGGGGTGAAATTTCCTGAGCTCTTCAGCCTCTTCAAAGGGACTATTGATCTCTAAGGGCTTTCATTATGATTATTATTATTATTTTTTAGAGACAGAGTCTCACTTTGTCACCCTCAGTAGAGTGCCTTAAAGTCACAGCTCACAGCAACCTCCAACTCCTGGGCTTAGGCGATTCTCTTGCCTCAGCCTCCGGAGAAGCTGGGACTATGGGCACCTGCCACAACACCTGGCTATTTTTTTTTGTTGTAGTTTGGCTGGGCTGCATTTGAACTTGCCAGCCTTGTATATGGAGCCAGTTCCCTACTCTCTAAGCCAGAGGTTCTGCCCTCTAAGGGCCTTCAATTCAAAATATTCTTCATACCACAGAGTATTATTTCGAGGTGAAATTTCCTGGGCTCCTTCTCCCCCAAACTCTGTTTCCCAGTGAACAGTATTTTTCACCCCTGGAGTCCATGTTGTTTATTCCTGCCTCCTGGTCTTTGTATCTGGGGTACCAATACCCCCTAAATTCCACATTCAATAACATTTTTGGCTTGTGAATTCCTGATAAATCTTTTTTGGAATATTTTATTTTTCATCATTCACATAGTACAGTGGAAAGTATACAAGTAAGTTGAATGCTCCAATTTTTAAGAATCCTTAATGCATTGATGACATTAACGGAATATGAGCCAAGTGTTTTTCTTTAGCAAACATGTTCTATACCAAAATAAAAGAGAGAGAGAGAGAATAGAGTTTTTGAAAAGAAGACTTGGATTAGTCTTCCTACAGAGTTGTAACCAACGCTAAACGTAAACAAAACAACAAACAAATCAGATTCTTTTTTATAAATGAACTGAAATAAAATAAAGTCTTTAAAACAACATATTAAAAGTATTTATTTTGATGATGAAAAACAGATATTTGTTTTCTGGTAACAGGTAGGTAGCCCTCTTATAAAAGGGAACAAATTAGGGGCGGCTCCTGTGGCTCAAAGGAGTAGGGCGCCGGCCCCATATGCCAGAGGTGGTGGGTTCAAACCCAGCCCCAGCCAAAACCTGCAAAAAAAAAAAAAAAAAAAAAAAAGTAAAAAACAATTTCCTGCTATATATCACCTGGCAAAGTTGAAAATCTCGCTGTTGTCACGTTTAGTGACCAGGGAACACAATATTTACCTTAGTAAAGTGCCTATGTGATGTATAAGGATCTCAACTCTAAAAAGTGAAAGTTGAAAAATAAATTCCCTGAAGAAATGACTGGAGAAGAAAGAAATCTCCATGTTGAAAACTTACATGAGCTCTCCTGGAATGTTTTTTATATATAATTAAATTATAACATTAAAACTAGCATTTAAGAAAAGAAATCAGGAACTCTTCAGCATTTAATTATGCCCTAAGTTTATTTGGCAATTATGAAAGCACATTGCATCTTTTAAGACACAATAATATTACTGTATTTTATAAAAAATCAGGTTTTCTGTAGTAATTATTTTTTATATTCAAAAAACTTTTAAATATTTTTAAGTTAACCCAAAGACATGTTTATAGGAGAAAATAATACAGTGAACTCACACTGAAAGGCCAGAGGTATGTTCTTCCCCTCCGTGCTCCGAAGTACAGATGATGTTTATAACAGAAAATGAGAAGACGTGTATATTGCATATTGTGTGAATATTTCTGTACAAATATGGAATGGCATTCTGTCTTATGCATAAAGTAATGGATTACCTGTGCATGAAAAGATATTTTCTAACAATATGTAAATAAAATAAAATAAATTTTAAAATTTACATTAGATAGCAAATTACACAAAAGTGAATATTTTTGTTTGTTCCCATCATTTTTATTTTTTAATTGATGATAAAATTCTTTGTGTTGATTATGTACAACATGATTTTTTTTTTTTCTTTTTGTAGAGACAGAGTCTCACTTTATCGCCCTCAGTAGAGTGCGGTGACGTCACAGCTCACAGCAACCTCCACCTCCTGGGCTTAAGCGAGTCTCTTGCCTCAGCCTTCTGAGTAGCTGGGACTAGAGGCGCCTGCCACAACGCCCGGCTATTTTTCTGTTTTAGCAGTTCTGCCAAGGCCAGGTTTGAACCCGCCACCTTTGGTATATAGGGCCGGTGCCCTACTCACTGAGACACAGGCACCGCCCTACAACATGATGTTTTGAAGTATATATGCATTGTAAAATGATCAAATCTAACTAATTAACATATGACTTACCTCATATAATTATAATTTTTGTGGTAAGAGCCCTTTACATCCACCCTTTTTGCATTTTTCAAGAATACAACGTATTGTTAGCCATAGTCATCAAGCCATACAGTAGCTCTCTTGAGCTCATTCTTTTTTGATGGCTGAAATTTTATATCCTGTAACCAACATCTCCCATTCCCCCACTCTACCCCAGCACCTCATAGCCAGCATTCTGCTCTCCACTTTTACAAGATCGATGTTTTAGCTTTAACGTAGGAGTGAAATCACACATGATTTGTTTTTTTGTGCTTGACATGTTTCACTCGACATAAAATCCTCCTGAATATTTAGCAAAGATGACTTCCATACATACCTTCAACTACATTAGGTGAGTTTGAGGGCTGTGATTCTGGAGTAAATTGGCCTCTTCAAGGCTCTCTTCTTGGAAATGAAAGAGAAGAGAATATATACTTTTAAAAAAATTTTTACCAAGCTCAAAAGGCCTGGATCATCTATTTGGCAGTAAGTTAAGAAGTTCCAGGGTCAAAAATGTATAGCCTTCATATGAAGGCTACAACCCAGTTATAGCACAAGAATATGGGGAAAGGGGCAGGGGAGGGGAGGGGGAGGATGGGTGAGGGAGGGTAAATGGTGGCATCACACTTATGGTGCACCTGTACAGGTAAAACTTACTAAATGCAGAATACAAATGTTTCCATATAATAACCAAGAAAATCCCATGAAGATTATGTCAAACAGTTGGATGAAAATATTTCAGATTGTACATGAAGCCAGCACATTATACCCCATGACTGCACTAATGTACACAGCTATGATTTAATAAAAAAATATACAAAATAATACCATTAAAGCCTAACCGGGCTGGTAGGGCGCTCCTCATGATCTGCGCTGTTCCCTGTGCAGCAGCAGAGAAAGGTCAGCAGCATTATCCCTGATACCTGGAATATACCCAAATGTGTTACATGAAGTAGGCTTGCAGAAGAGCATTAGGATCAGCTTGAATAATTTCCAGCAAATTTTTAATTCTTTCTCAAACACATGTTGTTTGAATAAACTACTTTTCATACTACAATTTTTAATGAAAGTGACTAATATTTTAATCGACAGATTTGAACCAAGATGGTTCCATCCAGGTATGTGTGTGGGTTACTGTAACTTTATTTGGACAGTTCCTCTTGTCATGAACGTGACTGATGAAGGGTTAGATGCTGAGGATTCTTTATGCATGTGGGCTCAATATGGCAACTCCCCTTCCTTCTTTTCTCAGGAAAAGGCAGAAAAATAAGGATGAGTCTCACGACAATGGAAAACTAAGGAGATACCACTCCCTGCAACCTCCTGGCCACCTGTGCACATACAAATACACTCTGTTCATGCTCCTTTGTTGAACTATTTTTCCTGAGGACATCTCCAAAGCAGTAAGCTGCCGTTCACTCTTTTCTTTACTCCTATGAGCCTGCGCCCTTAGAGAAAAATAGATGCCCTTTTATTAACTAAGACAAGCCCTAAGATTAAGGAACAAAAGTTGCCTATTGGTTGAAGGTTCAGGGCCCGGTTAGCATGCCAAATTTCAAAGTTTCTGTAACTACAAGAAAACCACATCCTTGCTAAACTTCCCAACAAGGGGCTACCAGGCTGAGTTACAACCCAAGCCACTACTCAATAACTGAACAGAGGGTCACCCTCACAAACGTTCTTTTCTGATAAGCTATTGACAGGGTCAGTCAGTTTATAGTCTGCGCACAAACTGTCTTTGTGTCCTATATTTCATCTTCTGATGTAACGAGCCAAATTCTACCTCTTACTTTTTGTTGTTGTTGTTATTTTGAGATTGAATCTCCATCTGTCACTGCAGCCTCCAACTCCTGGTCTCCAGTGGAGCTGCCAGATTCCTTAATAGCTAAGACAACAGGCTCCCAGAACCATGCCCGGCTGATTTTTATTATTTTTTTGTTAATTGGCTCTCACTACATTGCCAGGCTAATCTTGAACTCCTAGGCTCAAATGAATCTCTTACCTCAACCTCCCAAAGTGCTGGGATTATTGGAAGGAACCACAGCACCTGACCCTACCTCATTTTAATGCTAAAGCCCTGCCTCTAACTGAACGGGGGATGTATGTTCCATACATGTTGCCCACTGCACAGACACTCATCTCTCCTCCTAAACATGGCAGCTTCCCTAAACCTGCTGAATATGTCTGACCCTGGCCACGTGAGGCATAAAAGTCAACCTTTCTCTCTCTTCTTCCAAGAGCATCTTTAGGTGTAATAACCAAGCCCCCCGCCCCTGCACCAAGCCCCCTACCCCTGCTACTAATCCCCCAACCCATAGATTTAAAGAATATAACAAACCGTTTACCCTTCAATGGGGAAGTGTTTTGTGTTTTAGCCCCAGCCCCCACAAGGGCGGAGGAGCTAAATTCTGGGAGAAGAGATAAGCTTACAGAAGGAAGGAAGGGGTGTGATTTAAAGAAAGCCCCTGGTGCAATACCTGCTGGTGGAAAGTCTCGAGTTCCTTGGAAACTTACCCAATTCTTATGTCCGTACTTTGTACCCCTGAACTATGTGTGAACCATGTACCTTATGACCCATGAAGTAATGAACTTGTCATGTATCTTATGATTTATGAAACAATATGTACCCCCCTACCGTGCGACCCTGCCTTAACTGCTATGATTGGCTTCTGTATTATGCTAGCTTGCTTTGCTGACCACGCAAGAAAAATGGTATAAAAGGATCGCCCGCCTGGCATTCAGCGCTGCATGCCTTTATGGTATCAGCCCCCTGCAGGTGTAACAAATGTTATCAATTATTGCATCAAAGTGGGGTCCATCTTTCTATCTCCATGACTCGGTTTACTTCACAGGACATGCTGGACTTTCTCAGGTCTCATGCTGGTCTCTTCTCAGCTGCAAACCGATTCTGCAGTTAAAGCTTTTCTTTCTACAATTTAGCCATCCTGGTGTCCCTTGGATGACAGGCCAGACAGAGGCAATGAAGAGAGGGCGTCTAATCATTCCTGCATCACCAGACAATCTGATGTGGAAAGACAGTTGCTTTTGCTAATATTAAAAAACAAAATGAAACAGAATAAACCTTCCTGACTTGGAGATCCAAAAATAATATCTAACCCAAACTTGTCAAGATGCCTGTTTTGTTCTTCCAAGAGGAGGAGGTCATGATAATATTACACAGGGAAAGCACCACACTTGAGCTGACAAGTATTGGATCTTCAGCCTCACTGTCTATTTCTTTCTGATAACCTTATAGCAAAATTTAAAAATACTTATAAAATAACTTCCTAGAGATTTCTCTTAAATGACAAACAAATTGTTTTTTAATGAAAGTAATGCACACTCATCCTGGAAAAATGGAAATAAGGAGAATAAAAAGGAAAATACAATCTCATCAGGCAGAGATGATAGCCATAGAGCTGGAGCACGCTGATTTTCCAAAGACCTCCAAAGTCCTCGCATGCATGGAACACTAACCTATCCCCTGACAAGAGAAAAGTAGCTGTGTGAAGTGTGCACACTGTATCAGACCCTTTAGAAGCACAAGTGTGGGGATGTCAGGCCCGGGGACAGCTATTTGAAGGGGCCTTGGCTCTGATTGGCTGCCTTGGTCCTGATTGCCAGCCTGGGCCCTGATGATTGGCTGCCTCAGTCCTGTTTGCTAGCCTTGGCACTGATGATTGGCTGCCTCCCCACTGACACTCTCCTTCCCGGGATTAGTGATGCAAGAAACAATGTACAGCCAATCAATAGCTTATGTTATTTTAATGTAAATTCTTGGTAAACAACTAAAAAAAGCCTTTCTTTCCCTCCCTAAGACCCCACCTGTAACTGCTGCAAATCAGGCTGTATATCCAGAAAAGCTTGAATTTATGTGCCTGAGTGGACATCCTCTAGCTTCCCACTTATAAACGCTCTGAAACTAGATTCTGTTCTTTCTGATTATTTTAGGTTGACCCTCACCAGTTTCTTAAACACTTACTCATTTACATGTAAAGCTGGTAAATTAGAAATCCTGTCATTCTGACAGTGTCTAAAAGAAAAATGGCCCATTCGGGTATTTTAACTCATACTCTGTAGTTCAATAATATATAGCCAGTCACTAATCAAATGTTTCTACAAAAGAAAGAAGGTTCCTGACAAACAGCTCTACGACCACCTCCTCTCTCAGTTTGCCTTTTGTCTTTGTAAACTTGAGCTTCACTACTCACCAGGGTACTTTCCAGTGTCTCCCTGAATACAGTTCATAACCTTGGCCCAAGTAAACGTGGCCTTCATTTTGCCTCAGTCTCTTTCCTTAGGTGGACACCGCCATATTTATCACTGCACTGAATTTCTGGCCATGCACTAAATACCATTCCATCTATAACCTTGAGAAGATGTACAAGTGTTAGCCACCTGGCCATTTAATTAAGTTTATATAATATGTAGTATGACTTTAGCACACACGTGTGCATGTAATAAAATTTGTAAGCTTTTCCCCCCACTGTTAATCTGTGTATTATCAGTTTGTTTTATAGACTCAAATTATCAAACCTCCACGGGAAAAAGTCTAAAGTTCTGTAAGAGTCAAGGAGAAATTTTCTTCTTGGCTCTCTGAAGGTTTGCTGAATTCAACTCACAAAAGGAAGATTAATTGGGGAAAAGAAATACAAATTTATTTAATGTATATACATGGAAGTCTTAATAATGAAGATATACAGTACGAAGGTACAGGTGAAACTATCCATTTTTATGCTTAGGTTTAACAATGTATGGACAGCCCTGTAGAAATATGATTGGACCAAAAGGGTGTGATCTAATGTAGCAGTCTAGGTATAGGGCAGAACCCTCTGTGGGATGGGGGTCTTATGACTGACAGTCAAGCAGCGTAGGCAGATAATTTCATTATGGACAGTTCTTATACCAAAGGAGGGTGGAGGGAGTTAGAGTAATATTTTTAGATTTCATGGCTGGCTTTTGGGGAAAAGGGGTTCTCGTTTCTATGACCTACCTTGGGGAAGAGGGATTCTTGTTTCTGTTGTTAGACTTGGGGAGAAGGAGGCTGCGAGAGCAGAGGCAGAGAAGGTGAGGGAGAGACTTATTTCTGAGGGTGCTCAGTTGCTGGGCAGCTGATTCACAGCCCTGCCCAAGAGGAAGCCCATTCCCAGGCCGCAGAGTTCACAGCAGAGAGAATTTGTTCCACAGAGTGCTGAGCAAGGACACTTGAGGAATTTCTCAGATCCACCTCCGCAAGAATCGGGGACCCGGTTTTTGAAGACAGTTTGATAGGCAGAGGATTAGGCAATCAAGGTCTGCTGATTTGGCTGCTTTTGGAGTGGAACCCTCAGCACTGGCCATTGGCCTGAGTGGGTCAGCCACGCACTGCAAGGCAGGGCCTGGAGGATATCTCAGAGATTACCCACAGACTTCAAAAAGGCGGTGCTCCCTGTGGACAAATTCCAGATGCTTTACGACCTCCTCTGTCACTCCACAGCAGCAGACAGGGGTGCAGTGGTTAATTATGTCATCGTATTTGGCTCTGCCTGTCCCTTATTTCTCACTGGGCACCCCACTGTTAATTTGTAAGGGTGGTTTCACTTCTGAGGTCTTCATTTTGGGGTACTGTCCTTAGATCCCCAACACTTCCCTCCCTACATGTGAAACTTGGTGTGGAACTGGGCTGCCGTGGACCTAGCCAAAACCTGGTGGGCTGGGTAGATGGGAGTCTTCTATTTCCAAAAGGAAGCGAGAGAGAGGAGGTCAGTGTCCACCAGGAAGTGCTGGGCCTTCGTTTACCTCCTTCCCAAGGATGTGAGGTGTTCTAGCAAGTTCTCCAAGAAGAGAGTTTGGTGCAATTGATACAGAGAGTTTATTTGGGCCAAGGTTGAGGACTGCAGCCTTGGATACACTTCCAAGTTACCTTGAGGAAAGCTCTGGAGAGCAAAGGAGAGGCTCAAGTTTTTAAAGAAAAAGGGAAGAATGCCCAGAGGAGGCGATTACTAATGTTTGGTTTACAGAAACAGTGTCCATCAGAGCTGGGCTGTGCATTGTTGCTACTCGGCCCCAGTCTGGAGCCCACACAGCAAACGGCTTCCAGAGGTCATGCCTGGTTCCAGGAGGCCTGACTGCTGTTACATTTGAAAGGCCTCTGCGAACCGAGGCCTGATCATTTGAAAGGCCTTACATTGCTTGGATCAGTTTTTTTTTTTTTTTTTTTCCTTCTCTTTGTCAAACAGAGAGGTCTGGACTAAACCACAGCCTCTCTCTTAGAGATTGGGAGTGGGCAACAGAGACAGTTACATCTGCCTGGAAACTGCTGGCCCTCAGCAAAAGTTTTCTCAACCGTCTCTTTAAATGATTGGGAGGCAGCTTGGGTTACCCAAGAGCCTAAGCTGCAGAGAGATGATTTAGAAAAGCAGAATTCTGGGGGATGTGGGATGCTCCTTTTCAGCTTTGAGGAAGGTGCTGTCCGGGGCCAGGGCTGCTCATCTGCAAATGGGAGAAAGGAAGGAGTTCTGCCGAGAAGCTGGCTCACTTCAGACAGCAGAAAATCAAACTGTCTGAGGACCCACCAAGATCCTCCTCTCCCCACACAATTAGGAGAGTCACCTGTTTCAACAACAAAAGGCAAGGCTGACTTCAGAGCCTTCCCTGGGGTTCTCCGCCATTCCAGCTAGACGAGGAAACCAACCACAGGCAAAGATGAGGTCATTTCATACCCAAATTACTGTTTCAGAGGGTCCTAAGTAGTGTCAACCTAAAGGAAGCAGCACAGGATATAATTTTAAAGTGCCAACTGAGTCACAGTGAGGACAGCTGGTCAGGGCTCACCCCTGGTTGCCTTGGGGGGTGCTCCACGGGGCCTTGTTACCGGCAGGTTTCTAAAGGCGAGAGACACAGTAGGCTGATTCAGAGGATTCTGATGGTAACTCTCACTGCTCTACAGAAGTAACATCGTGAGGGGTTGTTGAAATACAGGGTGTGAGTTACGGTGCACAGCATACAGCATTTTACAACTACTTGGACTCAGTTAGTCTAGAGCCAGCATAGCAAATGGCTTCAAGAGGTGATTTAGCTCATAGGGAAGTTAGAAGGGAGTGTGACTACATTTCCAATGCCTTGCAGGCCTGCTAATTTAAAAGGGCCTTCCTCGGATAAAAAGTTTCTTTTCGCTTTCGTCAGGGGTATGGACAGAAGCCAGTAAACTTGCAAAGAGGTGTGGCAAGTTAAAACACAAAATAGGGAAAGAAATTTGAGTGTTGCAATTTCCTTCTTATCACAATACTCAGAAGTAGAATCTTAGTAATATTTTGCAGGAATTATATGACCCAAAAAGGTAAACTTGGCCTACAAAAGCAACCTACAGGCTCCCAAATTTGAGTAGCAAAAGTCTCCACACAGGAAGTAGGGTCTCTTCCTAAAATTGTGTCCCCTCCACTGGAGGCTGCTGGGTAAGGGGGTCACCCTCCTAGGAGAGTCCCAATGGTGCTCACTCCAGCCACAGGTCTGCGGGTGTCAGGTGCTGCCTCGCTCATTGGCCACAGCCATCTCTCACCTGAGTACAGTGGAACCACCATGCCTGACCACCTCTCTGCACTGACCAGCTCCCTAAATAGACCTTATTTTCACAGACCAGAAATGCACCACATGTTCCGTGCCGGAGGCCTAGCTCCTCATATTGGCCACCTCCATGTGCTGACCAGAACGTGACACTCCCTTAGGTGGTGAACTTACAGAGGTCCCATTGAATTAGACATGGGAACCTTGGGGACAGTCACAAATAACTCTCCTTTCTCCAATATGTCACTTCAGCACCAACAGAGGCATGAACATTGTTGCCGCCTCTATTTTGTTTAATAATCTCACATGAATTCACCTAATGGATGGAACCTGATTTACATCTAAAAGGTTATGATCATTGGTGGAAGATAGTAAAGTGATATTTGTAAGGTGGGGAAAGAAGAGAACTGCAAACAGGTTAGATGAAAATATAAGAGCGTGTTTCATGATGGTAGGGTAGGAAATAACTTTTTGAACGTGTTACAAAAAGCGAAGAGTGAAACAAAAGTTGATGTGTTCCACAGTACTATATTAAAAATCAACATCTCATGCTGCCCAAAGACTACACAAATAGATAAATGTGAAGCCACTGAGCAGCAGAATATGCTCATATATGTATATATACAATTATAGTGGAAACTGCAACAGCATCCTCCACGGTGGTCATTACTGCTAAATAATTAACCTTGACCTTCATTAAGCAGCCCTGCTCTGCTGGTAATGTTTATAACTGCTGGAGCTGCTTTCTTCTTGCTGCTATATTTAATGACGATTTCATGGGCAGTAGCAGCCCCCCAAATGGAAAGACATTAAGACTGACTTCCAGAGGCTTTATATTTCTTCAAGTGAATCCATTATGGAGAGAATTTAATTCCTTACTGACTCTAGAATTACAAGGCAAAGTAATTTCGTGATGGAATTACACTAAGCTACTAATTATCTGTTGTACATTTGAAATTTAAACAATTTCACTTGCCATAATTACTTTTTTTTCTCATTTTAGTCTCAATAACTAAATTCACTTGTTAAAATGACATTATAAAGACATCTTTGTTAAAGAAAAGCAAATCTGAAGACTTAATGTTAGATTTAAATAAATAATAATTACCACAACTTAATGCTAATATTGTCAGTTTTTTGTGCTTTTACCCATGAAAAATTCTTTATTCGTATTTTAGTATATGGGCTGTCAAAGCAAGCACAAAGAATTCTTCATTCATATTATAAGGGAATATATAAATTTTCAAAGTGGATATGAAATTGCTAAATTGAGGACAGCTATATTTTTAAAGGATTATTATTTGTTGGTGTTAAATTGGCACTAAACACTGAAAAATAGATTTTAGAAATATATGCTAACATGTTTTCCATCACCATTTATTGCATTAATATTCGTGTGTGCATTTAGCTTACTCGAAATTGAAAGAGACTTATGGCCTTGACACTTCTCGATGCATTGCAGAGCTCATGTTTTAGATGGAAAATTGTTTCTAAGATTACTTCTGTGTATGTATCTGTTTCCACTATGCAAAATATCCAAACTTTGGAGTTCTGAGAACTAATTCCATCTAATTATCCAGTCATTCAAATGTCAGAAGGAAGACAGAATTATTTAAAACTATCACTGACATTTGGAGTGATCAGCTTAACTTCCAGGAATCCCTTCCACCAGTCACTGAACTCCCAAAAAGTTTCCATGACCTATTTACTGCGTTACTTAACAACAACAACAAAAAATTAACTTTGCATTAGTAGTATCATTTTCTTTTTACTATGTAGTTCAGACAAAAAAAAATTTCCCTATCTTATTGATACTTGCTATTTGTAAGGTATTTACTGTGTTTCATGAGCTTTACCTACATAGATGTATCATGTTCTTTGTGCAATCTACAAATGGAGGAATCAACATAAATAAAACGAAAATTATTGCAGGCCACACAGCTAGCAAACAGCTAGAGCTTGGGCAGCACCCTTGATTCCTTGGAGGCTGTGCCCACATGCTCTGGGCTGTCCCTTGGGATCGCAGTGAGTCACAGCCGGTGTTGTTTCTTCTCCAACTCGGTTAGTGGAAGGCCGTTCTCTCGGGAACATCTGAGGTAATCTAGAATTGGGAGGAAGCAGATATGGAAGTATGTAATACTTTATCTGAAACCCTTGGAACCATCTCCATCTAGAAGATCAGAATATTTCAACCACAGAAACATAATAAATATCTCTTGTGGAAACTGGTGGAGGGGTTCTAATCAGATATTGATATTGCTGTAGAGAAACATGAATTTTCATGCTAAGGTATGTAGTTTCATTTACTGTCAGGTTTTACTACCAAGTGGTCGATTATAGACATTCATGCTGCCATCTTAAAACATCTCTTAGCTGTTGATAAGAGGAGGGGGTTTGTTGTGGTTTATGGACGCTCCAGGTAGGGGTTTAGAAGGAATGATGAAAAGCAAGGCCTGTTATGTGGCAGCACAGCCATGGGTGGGTCACCTTGCCCTAAATCCAGGTGCCGCCCCATGGTGTAAGGCATGACCACTTTTCCCAGATCTAAAGATTTATTTGACTGGATAGATTAAAAAAAAATGCAAAACAGTACTTCTTGAATACTCAACTGGTGTTTTACACATTAACATTTCCTCCCAAACTAAAATTACTGCATGTCATATAGCTAACTGTTTTGAAATTAAAATTTATTATGTACATGAATAGTTTGCATGAATATGGTGCCAACACCCTTCTCTTGAGTCTGAGCACAATGGCAGTGACGTCTTGCAGACAGACCCTCGTAACTACCATCCATGCGACTTAGACTGTGATCACTCACACGTGCCTGGTGTTGGCCTTGTGACTTATGGAAGTTAATCAGTCCCTGCTGCAGATTAGGCATTTTCTGCCAATGGATTGTACACTGATTTCTCTTGCTTTTTGTTAAAGTGTTTTTGAAATACTTTTCGAGACAGTCTCTTCTCTAATTTACGTTCTCCTGAGATTTCCATGTTGTTCTAAGTCACCAGCTCATTCTAGAGTGTTCTTCAGCAACTAAGCCAATAAAAAAGTGGGGTGCAAACATCGCACATATAGATCCCTTTTCTTCTAATGTGAACTCATGTTAATATTGCTGCAATAGTGTCTGTGGTACCACAAGGGCGAGATTCAGAACTTTTTGAAATTAAATCCACATCCATAGCTTGTAAACAGTGACTATTACATGATGCCCCGAGGTTGCTGTGGTATAATGTGATTATTCCTGAGTAAAACAAAATGGAAAACAGCCTCTCAGACCCCAGGTTCTGGTTGGTCTATGCAGACTTTTCAATTAAGTCCTCATTTGAATCAATCAACCTGACTTTTTCTTTTCATTAAATGGACGTAAAAGTGAATTTTCACATCCTCTGCTTTTATTACCCAATTTTGTATATTTTCAAAGTATATTACACATGTAAATATATGAAACCTAAGTTTATTCATAGAACTTATTAATAATATAAATCTAATAAACTTAGATTTCATATATTTACATGTGTAAAGTACTTTTACACATGTAAACATACACATGTGTAAATATAAATTATCTTTACACATGTAAATTCTAAGTTTATACCATAGAACTTATTAATCAAAGGTATTATTTAATCTCTATATTGATGATTCTTATTGAGTGTAGTATATTTTAAAATTCTATAAAACAGCAACGACAAACACATCACGGGAAGCAAAAGTCTGTGAGACTCATAAAAAGACAGAAATTCAATCAAGAACCAGTGAGCCAACGCCATTATCTATTAACTGCATAAAAATGTCATTGGCTTCAGTAGTTACCAAGTCCGAAAGTCCAAAACCTAACAAATCTTTTCATCTTACCTTTCCCCAGACCTATATTTCACTAGTTGATTAAAATACGCAGGGCGGAAGGTGACTGAAAAGCCACAGAAAGACACCTGGTGCATCTCCATAATTCCTGGAATGGGTTAGGAAGTGAATTCCTAACCTCGGATACATCAGTGTTCACATAAATCTATTCTAAAGTCATTAGACAGTTGTCATTCCTTCTATGGAGATTAAAACATCAAGTTCTTCACCTACAAAGATGTCATTGTGAACACGTGGCCCTGCACACCAAGACGCCCACTTCCAGGGGGACAGAGATTGTACACCGGCCAGGTGGTGTTTGCAGCACAGAGCATGGCATGTTGAAGAGTTCAAAGCTCTGGCTTACACCAGAATTTAACCGAGTGGCTGTTCACATTTGCAGCATCAGTTAACGTAAGGAACCCCAACCCCAGTAAGTGATTGAGCGAGTATTAACTTAACACACATATTCTACAAGTCCTTCTTTCCATACCAGACCATTTGTAGATGACAATGCACCAAGTCTCGGGTGGCCCTGGTGGCTCAAAGAGTAAGGTGCCAGCCCCATGTACTGGGGGTGGCAGGTTCAAGCCCAGCCCTGGCCAAAACTGCCAAAAAAAAAAAAGAATGCACCAAGTCTCACAAGTCTCATCTCTCCGCCTCTGGTTTGAGAGGCCTATTTCCTTTCACACTTCTCCTTCGTGATCATTTACTAACAAACATACCCACGGCTTTGTGTGTTAACAGAAGAGATGACTAATGAAATCTAAATAGTCATAAAAGGAAAATTCCCATGAACTGGATAAACACAAGAATTACAAATGTGATGAATAGGAATAAGATGCTACAGAAATTGATATTGCCAAGCGTATCATTTCAGCCACATTTCAATACTCATAACAATTACTGAGAATCAGCAACACCGCGCAGCTAATCAACTGCATCTGTTCATCTTCACAGCTGTTACCCGGGAAAAAAAGAGGCTCTCTCCTCCCTCTCTGCTCCGAACACCCTGTGATTGTAATGAACACCTACCCTGATGAGAAGCTCGGGCTCGCGTCTTGGAGAAGATTCAAACACAGGTCCATTTGAAAGTCGAAGATACGTGGTTACCAAGGAAACTCCCTGCACGGCAACAAACCGGCTTAACTTGGAGCTATGCGAGTGTATTTTATATCAGAATCGACTTGCTATTCATTTTCACTCCTCCAAAATGGTTAGAAAAATAGGATGAAATTATAAATATCATCAGCAATGCACTTAAAAGAGTAATTCATTTAGTTATTCGCCGATTCTTTCACTTTGAAATAATATGGATTCTTTGCGGATGTCCTCAGCTGTGTCCTGGTGATGCTCCGCAGGACAGAAGGACGCAGGACAGTGGGAGGAAGAGGGTCACCAGGGCAGAAAGCTCGGGGTCAGGAAGCCGGTCCTGGGGGGTAACTGCCCTACTGGGAAGTTTAAAGGATGCCTTATGTGACAGTATCCTTGTAGCCAGATCTGAAGGGAAGTCTTGCTAAGAGTTGGAGGTGGGAGGAACGCGGGAGAAGCCGCGGGAAGGAGGCGCAGGACGCGCACCTGCCGGCGGAACGCGCGCCTGGACGCGCGGAGGAAAGCAGCGTGGGAAGGGCCGGAGCGCGCCTCACCCTCATTCGGGGAACACTCGGAACAAGGGGATAGACGTTTCAGGGAACTCCGCTTCAAATAACTTGGGGCCTGTCTGCAGGTAAAAGCTTCTTCTGGACCTCCCGTACCGCCTAAGTTGCTGCCCACTCGCGGGTTCCCTCCCGTCTCCACCGCGTGCCCATGGCCTGCGCTTCGTCTACACCTCCCTACTGGGCTGTCCTCTCCTCACCCCAGAACAGCAAGTGGGGGGCACGTCCAGCTCTTCCCCCTCGTCCTTCCCATTCACCCTCCGGACACCACGCACTGCGCCCTCCGTCCTCCCGATCAGACCACCCAGGGGAGCCTGCTGCTTCAGCCCTGGGTCATATCAGTCCTGTCGCAATAGGCTGGGCCTTCCAGTCTCTCCCTCCAGACCCGTCTTTCACCACCGGACCCAGCTAGTGTTAATTTGAAAATTAAGATTTGATTTTATTATTATTGTTTATTAAGTCAAATACAAATAGATCATGACGACATTCATGCCTATGTGGAGTATACAACGTGCTGATTCTTTTTTTTTATACAATCTGATGTGGTTAGATCAAACCAATCCACATAGTTTCCACCTCATTTACTTGGTTATTGTACCAAAACATGTATGTTCTACACGTGACAGATTTGACTTGTACCCTTGTCCTATGCTCCATAGGTGTGGTCCCGCCTTTTACCCTCCCACCGTCAAACCTCCCCCCCCTCCCCTCCCCTCCATTTCTCTCCTTCATCCTGGGCTATAGTTGTGTTCTATCTTTCATGAGAAAGTGTGAGCAAATATAAGTAGGTTTCATATATGTATACCATGGAATACTATGCAGCCTTATAAAAGGATGAAGCCTTTACCTCTTTTATGTTTACATGGAGGGATCTGGAACATCTTCTCCTGAGTAAAATGTCTCAAGAATGGAGGAAAAAGTATCCAGTGTACTCAGTACTTCTATGAAACCTAAGATTTGATTTTAATTAGTTTTAGTTCCTGAGTTTACAAATGCCAAAACCTGGCTGGGTGTGGTGGCTCACACCTGTAATCCCAGCACTTGGGAAGCTGAGGTAGGTCCCCTGAGCTCAGGAGTTTGAGACCAGCCTGAGAAAGATCCGGTCTCTACTACAAGTAGAAAAATTAACCAGGTGTTGTGGGGGGCACCTGTGGTCACGGCTACTTGAGACGGTGAGGCAAGAGGATCTCTTGACCTCAAGAGAAGGAGATGGTTGTGATCTATGGCACCAGGACACTCTAGCCAGGGGGACAGAGTGAGACTCTGTCTCAGCAACACTCCCCCACACACAATGCACTAATCCCCATTAACTTCATAGCATGTGACCCAGTGTTCTCTGCCTTATAAATATGTTAATTCCCAACAGCATTCTTCACAATTTTTACTATTAGGCTCATTGCACGAATAAGGGAATTGAGGAACAAGGCGTGACAGATTCCAATACAAGCATTTTGCCTCTAGAACCTGCACGCTGCGTCGCGAAGCCTATGGTCCACCTGGCACACAGCACCGGTTCTCCCGTGCTTCACACAGTTTTTCCTTCTGGATTATTAGTGTGTCAGAGTACACATCTTTGTGGCTCTTTATTTTTGGCCTTCCACACAACAGCATAGTAGTTTATTACTACAAACACACTGAGTTGCCCAGATCATTACAGCACATCAGTAGATGCACAGCTCACGTCCAACCCCTAGGCCAGCTTTCCCAATGACTCTGGGAAACTTCAACTGCCTCTTCCTCGGTCATCTTAACTGCATAATAAAAATAATATCAGGTAATACCAGGTAATATTGCCTCCCGAGAGGTGTCATGAGAATTGAAGAGCATATGTGTGACTGTGTGTGCATTTGGGAATCGACCTCGGCCTGGCTCAAAGGAAATGTTTATGCAAGTGTAATGCTGGTACTTGTGTCAGCCTGATTAGTTCCCAGATGTATTTCTGGTTGGGTATTTTCCCAATTGTATGAACACTTATTTCTGCATTTTTCCCAACAGTGAAGGAAATATTACATGAGGAGGAAATAAGAATTGTGATCATTGGTGCCATGGCATGTTGGAGCCAGCTGATTTCCAGAAGCACAGCCTTTCCGTCCTGCCACTTCACAGCCGT
>CAUYRH010088467.1:0-11179 GCA_963574655.1 Perodicticus potto
GTGTAAACCATTAAAATTTCAAAATGTGTACGCCATTTTACACTTTAAATTTTTGGCAAAATTTTGTTTTTTTATATAATAATTGATTTTATAAAATTTAATAAATTATAAAATCTTTTATTTTTTTTTTTTTTTTTTTTGAGACAGAGCCTCAAGCTGTCACCCTGGATAGAGTGCTATGGCATCACAGCTCACAGCAACCTCTAATTCCTGGGCTCAAGCGAGTCTCCTGCCTCCGCCTCCCAAGTAGCTGGGACCACAGGCGCCCGCCACAACGCCCGGCCAGTTTTTGGTTGCAGCCATCATTGTTGTTTGGCGGGCCCGGGCTGGATTCGAACCCGCCAGCTCAGGTGTACGTGGCTGGCGCCTTAGCCCGCTGAGCCACAGGCGCCGAGCCTACATATGTATTCTTAGGCTAACATTTTTTATCCCTTTGAGGACTTTCTCATCATCCAAAGGAACACTTGTGGTTACCCTAACTGGTCTAATTCCATATATTTTGGCAATAACAACAGCAACCTAATATTCTTCAAACACACAATTGCATGCAGTTTTAATCAAAGTGATAAAAGAACTCTCAAACCTATATCAGCAGTGGATTGGCTTCTAGCATTTTCTTTTTTAAATGTTTATTGAATGACTTTTCTCTTTGTAGACCTGACTGAGAACAACTTGACTGTAGGACTATATTTTACTCACATGAAAATGTCAAGACACATAAAAAAGTAATAAAAACACAGAAGAAATACTGAGAAAATTTATAATACATGTTGGTGGGAGCCTTGTTTTTCTAATGTTCATTGTCTGCACACACAGTAGATTAATGAAAGGCAAAACAGTGTGGATATTTCTCATTTTTCTATACTTTAACAAATAAAGAGCAATCTTAAATGCCATTTATCAAAATGTAAACACATAATTCAAGTGACAATCATCAATATTTTTCTGTTTTCCTCTGTAGAAAGATAGATAAAATGAATACCGTTCACTTCTGAATCCTAAAGGGGTCCTTGAGTGCAAGAACCATACTTTGTCTATCTTCAACTCCCCAGCACTTAAAACCATGTCTAGTTTTTATTATGTGTTCAAAATTTTCTGTTGAATTGAACTGTGAGTATAAAAACTAATTACATAGAATCTATAAGGAGACAAACATGAAGGCATATAAGCAATAAACACTATGGATTTTAAATCCAAAAGTATAGTTATTTGCCAAGGATATATACCAAGTAATTGAACCTGCTTGTTACTTAATCCAATATACAGTTATTATTCTAATAGGAACATTTATCAGTTACCTTCTAGGTGCCAAACTAACATATTTAATTTTTAAGATTCTCATTAGTTCTATGAAGTTGGTATTATGAGGTTCGGAGAGGTTAAAGAACTTGTTGAAGGTCATACAATTCCTGGTGGAATTAGGATAAGAAATTTCAATTGGTGGATCTCCAGAATCTATACGGAATCTATACTCTTACCATCATTTATGCTATTGTCTGATATTTTGAGCTGAGACATGTGTATTTACCTTAAGAAAAACAAGCTCACTGTTTAAACAATGTCAATGAGGACTATATTCTGCATATCAAAAGAATAAAATATCAAAGAGAAATGTGGAGTTTTATGAAAAGTGTTTTCCTGTGTCTGGAGATGATTGAATTGATTATCACACACGATAAATGTGGTGTGAAACATTATTTAAAACATGAAGTTTTAAAAATTCAAGGGAAAAACTAAAGGATTCTGGAAACAGTGGATTCACTACAGATTATTTTGAAAAAGAATCAATAATCACAGTCCATAACTAGAAAAATGCAAAATTCCCTTTATTTAAGGTTAACATAATATTAATAAAAACAACAATAACAGTGATGTCTTTATTCTCCGTATTATAAAACTATTTGAATCCAATGACCCCTAGTAACATATCATTAAGATGCAACATTTCTAGGAAAAATGAATGACTACTGAGTGTGTGTATGTATTTCTTGCTACTAGGCCATTTTCATAATTTCATCTGTAATATCTAAATATGCTTTTATTAGATCCTTTAATGCTATGTTAAATTGAAAGGGAGTGAGCAAAATGTCAATACCCACCCTCTTTTCTTTCTTTATCTTACGATGCTAAAATGTTTTATAAGTTTTTATAGGTTTAAAACATTGCAACAATCTTCATCTCAGTTAATCCTAACAATGTCAATAGAGATATGACCAATATTATTTTGTTAATTTTACAGATGAAGAAGCAGCAGACTGAGGAGACTTGTGCCAAAGAGGAATCCGAACTTAGTTTCCTGGTAGTCAGGTTTAGTGTTCTTTCCTTTGATAAAGCACTGGTATGGATGTTTTCTGAGTTCAACCTCCCTGTTTAAGTGTCAGCGCATTGAGTTTCTAGTCTGCCTGACAGAATAGCAATACTGACTACAAGTTGTTAAATTAAATTATCAAGGCAAAGAAGTAAAGAAAAATCGAACCAATACACACAAAAGACCTAGAAATAAGGATTATCCTATTTCTTTTATATGTCTAAACTGATAATTTATCCATTAATAAGGCTGAGACAGTCTAGTCCTAAATTTGTTCACCTCCTCCATTGTCCATTTCCTGTTTTCCAACCATTCACTTTAAGAGCTACTAGCAGGTGTTAGAATGATGACAGGATTAAGAGCTGTGTAGGGATTGGTATGACAGGATTGGATAGCTCTGTTTGATGTTTTAAGAAATATTTCTAAAAACTCTTCCCCAAACCTAAAGCATTAAACTTATTATTCAAGTATTTATCTCTAGCAAACTCTCTCTTTGTTTAACTTTTTAATATTATTTGGAGAGAATAAAAATTCCTAAGGGGTAAAGGAATAGCCATGACAGAACAAAATTGAATCTTCATGTCCATGTTAGAATAAGCAAGTGTCTGTATGTGTGTATATGTACACACATAGTTCTTAAACTGATATTGGTATGTATGAAGATAGTGTTAAAAGCCTTGCAAAATATTAAGAAGCAAACCATCTCTGCAATTACTGGAAGCGATTTCCAATTCAGCAAGTACTACTTGATTACTTTAAAGCTTCAACTTAAAAACAAATCCAGCAGAATAATGGTATTGAGAGTTTTTCTTAAATCATATTTTATCAAATTCCTTAGCATATTGGTCTATGAAAGGAGCATAATCAATCTGAAATTTTCTAGGATTATTAACCATTTAAAACCCTGAGATTTTATATTTGTCAATCCATCAAACAGAAATGTATATCTTTAAGGTGTGAAGGGGTTACAGATACTCTGATCTGTGATTACTATCCTACATGAAAAACACAATTAGGAATAGGGATAAAACACTTCTCTAAATATCCCATAATTCAAATCAAGTCATACTCGATTTGCTTAGAAATCTATTTACCCTGGTCTCCAAGGGATTGTGTTTAGCAGCTATAGGATCATCATGAGATTAAAAACCTCTGTGAGAGTTTGATCAGATGTTAGATTTTGTCAAGGCAAAGAAAGCACTTTTTGTAGGGTAAATGATGATTTCTGTGTGCATCTTGATGCAAGCAGTCTGTCAGAATTTTGCTTTCTCAGCTTAGCCTAACACTGGGAACTTTAAAGTTTAAGTTCAAAGTTGCAAGTATTACAGATTATTTACCTAAATTCCCAATACTCGGCAATGCATTGTTTATATACTTTTTCCTAAACTATGTTGTATTGGCTTTTTCCTGGACCTATAAACGTAGAATTTTCAGACCTTTCGCTAAATGGTCTAATATTCAAATTTTTTTGAAAATTTGTAATGATATTTCATATATGCTCGTTAAATGGTGTAATATTCATTTTTTTCTGAAAATTTGTAATGATATTTCATATATGCTCAGAATAAACATTGTCAATGGTTGATTGCCTTTCCATGTTCTCTATGTTCTGCCTCCTCCATCTTCCAGTAATATTATATACACTACTGTTTCCTTGGGTTCAGAGAAGAGTCACTTCTATTGCATACGACCATTTCCCTGTGGGCACTGGTGTCTCTGTCAGCATGATCACATCTGCTCAGTACCACTATTTCACGCCATAATGGTGCATAGTCTTTGGATTCCTCAGTATACCTTAATCACTTTATATTTATTGTATAAATGGAGAAAATCCCGTCCTCCCAAGTAAATGTTAGATTGATTTTTCTATAAATGAATGCTCCAACATATATCAAATTGTTTAGTTAAGTTTTTTTTTTACATTTTTCTTCTACTTGCAATGAGTGCTGACCACAACCCTTAATCTTACAAATAAGATTCAGTCTGTGATGTGAAGAGTCTACAAAAAAAAAAAAAAAAACATGCTAAATACCATGTTTTATAGATGTTTACATGCTTCCAAATCTTTCTTCTCTTAGCATGATGATTCAGCCCCACATGTCAATAGATTTTTGGCAAGGACTGTTCCATAAGCTGACAATTTCCAGATATAAAAGGAAAAGTGGAAGCAACGAAATAGAGTCTCAGTGATGTTCTTTGCTCTTAAGTAGAATTGCTAATGAGTACAGGAATTTGGGCAGGAGAAGGATGCTAAAAACCACTGGGTCAGTGTGCTTTCACTTTTACCTTATGTCCCTGTCAAACTAACCTTTTTCAGGCTGACTGAAAAAAGCTGTATAAAGATAGCCTGCTACTATACAATAATTGCCAACATTTTCGCATCTACACCGGCTACATGCATAAGACATTCTCCTATAATTGTTTCACTTTCTGTAGTGATTCTCAAGGGGGTTGATTGGGCAGGGGAGGTTGCTGTAGGAAGTAGGGGCATAGAGCACTTATCAAAGAACTGTATTGCAAGAAAATATGTGTAATTTGAAAAATCCCAGCCCTTGTAAAATTTTACAGGAGTCTAGCCCCACCTTTGCTTTATGGAATCACTAGTATAGTGAAAGAGTCCTGGCCTTTTGGGATTATCGTGTTTATTTCACCTATGATCCATGAAATTCTATTAATTCTTATTTTGCTGCAACTTTTTGACTTTGTCTTTTGTTTTGTTTACAAAAAATTTGCTGTTCACAGATTTTTCAGGTTGCAATATAGATTTCTTTTGTTTTGTTTTTTTAAAATGTTGTCTTGACCCAGTTTGGGATCAAGATAAGTCAGTTCCCTTCCTGAGCAACTTAGTAGGTATATGTCCCAACTACTTTCCTTCTCAGGCTTTCTTTCACACTCCTCTGTGTCACTCTATGCCCATTCTAATTATCCTAGGGCTAGATACCAGATAACTAAGGGCCTCTGTACCCCAGAGCTCACCTTGCCAATTCAAAGGGATTCTGTGAAATTTAACTGACCCCACCTCACTTTCCATACAATAAATTGCCCCCAACAGCTCCACCTTGTTTTTACCTTGTCCTCAGGTGCAATTTCCTCTATGCCACTACTTGGCTGCTTTCCCTCATTCAGAGCTTTAAGTAACAGACTTCTGCCTTTCATCTATCCAAGTGACATCAAAAGAATCATTAAATCTTATAAAATACATTTTATATAGTAAGATTTATCTCATCCTTCAATTGCATCTGACTTTACAATCAGATCCCCTCCAATTAGATACTAGTAGCAGAATACAGTAGGACTTGAAGTCAGACCTGTTTAAAAGACTCCTGACGCTGATTAGGCCTATTATCTGGAGCAAGTCCCTGTCTTTCTGGGCCTTAGTTTCTTCATTTCCAAAATAAGAGTATAAATAATAGTACCTATTTCACTGTGGTATAGTAACAGTTAAATGATATAATAATATGCATAAGGCTCTTTTTATACTATCTGGCACATACTAAGCACTGAATAATGGTAGCCATTATTAATAGGTATATATTATATATTTCTATTTTTCTGGTTTGACTATGTTGTAATTATATCTTTTGTTCTCCTGGGGTTTACTTTGTAGATATATAAGATGAGTGTTTTATTTTTCAAAAGATAATTAATTATCCCAGTAGTATTATTTTGAGTGAATCTTTCCATTCTATAATGATTTGTTATTCTCTTTTTATCATATACTCCTTATGAGTTCTAAGAATTTTCTTTTATCGATTTTGTTTTATTGATCTGGTTATTTTTATACTAGTATCATATTAATTATTGATGTTTTAAATAAACTTTAGTGACTAATGGCTTTCTCCATCCCTTTTTTTTCAGTAAGTGAATTTAAGGATAATTCTGGCATGTTAAAAAGTATTGCTAATTTTATTGTTATTTCATTAAGTCTAAAACAAATATTGAAAATATGCAATAAACTGAAATATTCGCATTTAATACTTCCATCTAGGAACATGTCTCTCCACTTAGGTTGTTTCTATTTTAGAACATACTTAGGAATGTATGAGAGGCTAGCTGCATTCTGGTCTAGTTGACTTTGGATAAATGTAATAATTCTTATGCAATTCCTGTTCTGTGGAGCTCATGGCATTCACTTTAGGGGTAAATGAGTTAAAGTATGCATAAAAATAGCAAAGTAATGAGTTAAATATTCACAGAGAAGCAAAAAGATTCTGGTATTATTATTTAAAATTAGAGTTTGATAGAAAGGCCAATTTTGCATCATAGGTATTTCCCACCTCAAAGGTTCTCCATAGAAATAGAAAAAAAATGAAAAATAATAAGAGAGATCCAGTGATCTTAATATTGATCAGGTCTTCAAAAGAATTCTTCACTAACCAATCCTAATTTAATATGAGTATCTCTTTATGGTGAAGACATTTCACCATGAAATCCATACACGGGACATAGTAAAATCAACCTCATGTTTGCATACTCCTTTGAGTTTGAATGAACCATGGAGGTCATCTAATTTAAACTATTATTAAGTAGAGATGTCTCTCCCTGAATATTTCCAATAATAATGACTTATTACTTCATTATTTAATTATTAAAAACATCATTATTTTTCAATTTTGTTACTGTACCAAAATCCATCTCCCTGTGGTTTTCATCTATGCACAGGTGATACAGGAATAGAAAAATGAAGTACTTAGTCCCATTTAGTGAGGAAATAAGGAAGAGAGTGAGAAAGGGCAGTCAAGCAGTGAGTTTCAGAGGTTTGAATTGGATCTTGAAGGGTGAGAGGTTAAGGCAATCCAGGTCAAAGAACATCACTGAAAGTATAACACTTTTGGAAGCTTTAATAAGCTTGTTTCTGCTGAAGTAAAGACTGTGCATAAGGGAGTAGTGTATGATGAGGACAGAGAAATTGACAAGTTACTGGTGTCTCAGGACTTCTGCACTAAATTGAAGAGTTTAAGTTTCATCGACAGGGAGAAGACATTAAGAGGTTCTTTAAACTCACTAGTGTCTTAGTTGTACTCTCTGGACCTACACAGAATCCACCTTATCTTTTTTCTATGACCTTTTCTAGTTCTTCAAAGCACTTGAAGGTAGTCTATGTGTCTTTTCTGCTCTTTTAGGAATTTTTTGTCTATATATATATCAGTATGTTTTCTGGATTATCATTGTCCTGATTGCCTTTACCTGGGATCACTCTAGATTCTTTAAGTTCATATTAAATTATAATGCCCATAATTAAATCAGTACTTCACATGTTTTAATGCTTATTTTATCTCATTAAATCCATACAAAACATCCTTTAAAGAACATTAAAATTAGGTTTGGTTTATTATGAAATTGGAGTGGAGACAATATACTTCAGTAGAGGCTTTGTTATACTGTACTAACAAAGAACTCCAGTACCTCCGTGGTTGAACACATTAAAGGTTTGTTTCTCATTTACACTGAATATTCAGTATGGAGTGCAGTCATTCATGGATTCAGGCTAACAGAAATTCTATTACCATATCTACATCCATAGTCAAGAAGACAGAAAAAGAGAAAAAGTGGTAAATTTTTGCTTGGCTCTTCAAGTTTTGAAGGCCAATCAATTGTCCTCACTTAAATTCAAAACGGTTGGGGACATATAGTCCTACCATGGACCTAGAAGAGAAGAAATAGGCTATCTGACCAGTCCTGATGATTCCACTCAGATTACAAATGGATGATAAGGACCTTGTAACCAATTACATGAGCCAGAATTTTTTTCTTGTTTTCACATGGCTACCAAACCAAGTCCTCTTAATGTTACACTAACCCAATTTTTGAATAAAAGTGTTACCTAAATTATTGCCTAATTAGATTCAGTCTATAGATGCATCTGGTTTACATAATTTAGAATCATTATTCAGGTACATATTATATCAACTAACTCACAGCTTTGAATTAACTTTAAAACTAACATATATATTATCTTTTTCCTGAGAAATCTATGGCACATCATAAAAGGCTTCATTCAATTTAGACATTGATCAATTAATTGATTGATGTCATTATGGTAAGGCTTTTCAACCAGATCTCAATCTACCTAAGTGTTTATATAACTTTCTGAGTTGTATTTCAGCATAAGAGTGTAAGATTTCCATCTGAAAATCTGCCAAATTCTTGGCCTCCGTTATGATATACAATATCTAAGCATTATCCTGGACTAGCAACCTAGCCATCCTATCTAGAAAAGAGTCAAGTTTAGCTTATCATATTTTATTATGCTTAGTGAACTCACATTGGATTTTAGTGATTATTCCTATTCATTTCTAAATTTTACAAAATATTATAATAAAAATATGTTTGGAAAGTTTTTGTTAAAAGCCATAAACAGCATTTTTGGCTTGTAGGTTTATGAAAATTTCCTTTTCCTCCTCACTTTTTAAAATCAGGATATATGTTCTTATCTCCAATATGTTCTTATTAATAATGTAAACAACATTTAAGATTTTTCCTCAATTGTTATTTATACTGGGACTGATACAAATATGCACTTTTTATAGAGAGATTTTGGGGAAGATACAGACTCATTTAAATACCACCAAAATCTTATTGGGCTTTAAAATGGAATCTTTACAATATTTTCGGTGACATTCATTGTAGATTTTTCAATTGAAAGACTTATTTACTGGAAGATATTGAAGTATAACATATTTGTAATCATTCAAACTTCTCTCTCTTATTTGTTAATAATGATCATCTTCCCCATTCAATGAACATCTTTCTTTATTCTTAATTGCTTGAAAAATCCCTTTCCCCCCCCCTAAAATTTTGCACAAGTCTCAATTAGTCTAGGGTATTAGCATCTTCAACAATATTTGTAGAACTTTGTAATATCCTCATATTCTAGTGATTTAAGGCATTTTTCACTTAAAATCTTCCATGTTGGAGGCAGAGCAAGGTGGTGAATCAGGAAGACCGTCATGCTGAGCTCTCCAAGAGTGACTGAAAAATGAGAGTCAGGTGGCATTTGGACAGAAGATTTTGCCTGCAGCTGTCACTTGGGTTATGCTAGGAGGTGGCAGGGTGCTTGTTGCTGTACGTGAGCTGGAGCAGCAAGGTGAAGATCTAGGCAAGTCTAGTCTGGGCTGCTGATGGGAGGCCCAGGCTGCAGCCACCATTGGGAGCTATGGAAGTTGGGATGTGAGGAAGCTTTTTGCAGCTTTTGGTTCTGCAAGAAAGTGTGGTGATTGCCTGGAAAAGTGGGCAAACATGAACAGTAGATAGCAGCCAGATTTGAGGGCTGACTGGAGGGGACTTGCCACCAGTTTGACAGTAGCAGAGACAGTCCCTTGGGGGAGGTCCTGGAAACAAGAGGTTGGCCATTTTGGCGAGGTTGTGAGAAGGTTGTGAGGCCAGGCCCCTTCCAGGAACATAGCCATTTTAGTTCTGCCTGCTAGGATCGTCCTCTAGTCGTGATAGGCTCAGGAACTCCACCACCCCACAAGAACTGTTCTCTGGGGGTATGGTGAAACCTGCCTCTAAAGGATTTAGGAGAGATCAGATCCCAACCCTGAAGAACTTGAATGCAGAGGAAATAACCAGGTGATCACTATGGACAATTAATTTGGGGATATGGTCTATACGTGGGATTCTAGAGAGAGGTTATCAATGGTGTTGTCTGTCCCCTAAAATTACAGGCCCGTCTGATTTCCTGGCAACATATTGCAACATAAATATATTCCTACTAAAGTCAGACTCTCCCACCATATAAAAATACATATACATATATATAATTAAATTATATATATACATATATACATAATATATATTAAATTAAATATAATTTAATTGGTTTCTTATTTTGTTTATTTTTTCCTTTTTTCTTTTTGCTTAGTATAATCTCCTTTTTAAAAATTATAATTTTTTATTAAATCATAACATGTACATTGATGCATTTATGGGTTTCAGTGTACTGCTTTGATATACAAAGTGAAATGCTTACATTGAACTAAGTAACACTTCCATCAAAATTATACTCATTTCTTAATAGTTTTGAAACTTATCATTGCATCTTGCACTTTAGGTGAGGTCCCCCCAAATCCTCTCCCTCCTCCCATGTCCCCCCTTTCCTCCCACTCCTCTTCCCGTCTACTTTCTGGACTATAGTTATGTTTTGTCATTCATATGAATGTGTAGGTGATTACACATTGATTTCATAGTAATATTGAGTATATTGGATACTTTTTTTCCATTCTTGAGATACTTTACATAAAAGTAAAGATGTGAAGTATCCATCTTTTTTTATGGCTGCCTAGTATTCCATGGTGTACATATACCACAATTAATTAATCCATTCATGAGGTAATGAGCACTTGGGCTATTTCCATGTCTTGGAAACTATGAATTGGGCTGCAATAAACATTCTGGTGCAAATGTCTTTGTTGTAAAATAATTTTTGATTATCTGGGTATATACCTAGTAGAGGAATTGCAGGATCATACGGTAGATCTACTTTTAGTTCCTTGAGTGTTCTCCAAACTTCTTTCCAAAAATGTTATTAGGTTGCATTCCCATCAGCAGTATAGAAGTGTTCCCTTCTCTCTGCATCCTTGCCAACATCTGTAGTTTTGGGATTTTGTGATGTAGGCTAATCTTACTGGAGTTAGATGATCTCTCTAAGTGGTTTGGATTTGCATTTCTCTGATGATTAAGGATGCTGAGCATTTTTTAATGTTTTTGTTAGACCATGCCTCTGTTTAGATCAGAGA
Organism: Perodicticus potto; assembly: GCA_963574655.1. Lineage (NCBI taxonomy): Eukaryota > Metazoa > Chordata > Mammalia > Primates > Lorisidae > Perodicticus > Perodicticus potto. Next base: position 11,047 of record CAUYRH010088467.1, read on the forward strand.
AGTTTCTGTTCAAGTCTCTTGCTCACATTGAAATGGGGTTATTTGTTTTTTTTTCTTATTGATTAGTTTGAGTTCTCTATTGATGCTAGTTATCAGACCTTTGTCAGAAGCATAAGCTGCAAAAATCCTCTCC